>WBMZ01014675.1:0-185688 GCA_013400975.1 Atrichornis clamosus
GTGGGGTGGGGCGCGATCCCCGGGGTGCGGTGGGGCGGGGGCCCGCCGCAGGTGGAGCCTGCGGGGGGCGGCCGCGGCACTGAAGGGCCCTGCGGGGAGCACCGAGCCGCCGGCCCGAGGGAGCGACCCCCGGGGCGCCACCGCTTCCTGGGGCTCTCCCGGGGCTGCCTGTGCCTGCGGTCTCTCCTAGGCCTTGAATCCCGGCCAGGTTTCCGACAGAGGGTCTCTCTGGCGCGGCCGCTCCCGGGCGCTTTGTATCGCTTGCCGCCCGTGCGCGGCCATGGGAGCGAGTGGGGGCTCCGGGAAGTAGGGGCTTCCCCGAAATCCGCCGCCTCCTCTTAGCTGGGGCTGGAGCGCTGTGAAGTTCGGGAGGCGTCGGGACGACGCTTTGAGGCGATGTCTCTGACGATCCAGTCTGGCAGCGGGAGTTGTAGGGAAAAGGGCCCCGTGAGCAGCGGGGCTCGTCTCTTTTCACCCGGTTCGTGGCTTGGCCGGTGCCTCCGTGCGTGTGCGGCAGCCCGCCAGGCAGCACAAAGGAACAACCGACCGGGTTCGGCCCGTCCTGCGGGCGCGGGAGGGATGGATGAGCAACAGCGTGCGGGGCGGGGGCTGCGGCGGGCCCGGAGAGCATCGCCTCGCTTCGTGGTCGGTGGGTCACGAAGGGTTAAAATGCAGCTCCTGTACGGAATGCGCTTAACTCCTTTTGTTGTGCTCACGGAGATGAACAGTCTTCAAGAATGAAATGATGCATCCCTCAGTGGAGAGTTGATGTCTTGCAGCAGCTCTGGTCTACAACTCCTTCGGTCCAGTAGATTTATGTAACCTACTCATTAATGGTTTATGAAATTATAAGGGAGCTTTTCTCTGTGCTGCTGTGTTTTCTATGTTGCTGTCAATATTTCCTAATTCAGCTGTCCAGAGTAGGGAATGCTTATAGCTGTCAACAATGTCTATATGTACCATTTAACGGGTTTGGTTTTGTTTTGCTCTCTTGGTGTTTTGTATTTTTGATCATTCTGCATCTCCAGATAGGCTCCTGAATGAGGAGAGTGAGTGAAATGGAAGGCACAGTCATTCTCTTTGGCTACAGTAATACTCTAGGTATGACTTGTAACAAAAAGTGTAAATATTTAAATGAATTTGTGACTCAGTTCTATTTGACTTACTGATCTATGGTTACTGTTAAAATGGTCTTTATAATTATGCAGAAGTTAATAGTTACCATAGAGAAGCAGTATTGTTTTTCTGTTCACCAGCGTGTGTTTTCCATTTTTTCATCTCTTGGCAATTCTCTGTGGAAATGCTGTTTTTTCCCTTAGCAAAAGTCATACAGAAGAAATAAAAATGTGAACAAAGTCCAAAACAATGAATTTGAGATGTGTTCATCCTTGCCTGTGATTCTAAGACTCTTGGTACCCTGAGTTATTCTGCAGTAAAATCTTTTTAATCTGTAATTGCATAAAGTGTTGGTTTTAAGCATCAGTGAAAATTCAGATTTACAGAACTCTAAACATAACACATCAAAGATGTTTTTTTCCTGAAGTATACATGTGAAATGCAATTCAAATCAGCCATTTAAATCCTTACTAGCAGAAAATTTATTTTTCAGCTTGGGAATTAGTTTCCTGCATTTATTACTTATCTTAAATGTGTGGAAACTGAAAGCACATGTAAACTAGACAGAGTAGACAAGTTTGTTTATCTTCTCAACCTAGTGTTGTGAAACCTTCTGATTTTGTATTAGTAGCTTGACAGCCTTATGCATTTAGGAAGAAAAAAAGCCAAACCAACAAGCCACACTGGGCTCTTAAAACTTGCAACACTTCCAAGTCTTAAATTTTGTTGTTTGATATAGCTGCTTGGTGTCAGAATGATCTGTAAGTAACTTTTTTTCTTACCATAATGAATGTGGTGAGATAAAAACTTTCTGAAATTATAGTGAAAGTCCTAGCAAAAGCGCTTCCCTCCCCAGGAATATTGAGAAAAACATATTGTAGTAGATTTTTTGTTGTGTGTTTGTGAGAGGCTGTTAGAGCACTATGCAGGATCCTTGAATTCTGCCTATAGCTAGTTTTATTCCACTAGTAATATTGATGGAGCTGCATAACATTGGGAAAAAATTAATTGCTCTAATTAATTGCTATAGAAATTAAGTCTTCTGCACTCTAGAAAAGATGTTTTATGGAATCTATCAGGTAAGAGATTGGTAGCCTAAGCTCGTATAATTGATGACTTTGGAGCTCTATCCTACTTATTGCATTCATCTGACACTCTGCTGACCTAGTTCTGTTTTTTTAGGGAAGGGGTCAAAGTTTATTTATATTTTTGTTTGTTTTGCCAGCTTATCAAGCAGGCTTGATTTAAGCTAATGTGAAATCGCGGCCTTAGTCTTGCTTTTGGAGTTTATTTTGATCAGTGAACATATATTAAAATTACAGATTTCTTTTTCAGTCTCAACTGATCTCGCAATTTTAATAAGTGAGATTGGAGCACATTGCCTTGCTTTTTCTGCAGAATACCAAGCAAAATTCAATCAAGCTAAGACTTAACATGTCCTCTACAGTTATATCATTGCATTACCACCAGAGCAGCTTTGATTTTTCTGCCGATGCTTTCACCAAAAGGATCTGTTTTCCCATTAGTCTTTCTTTGCTGATCCAGCTGAAAACAGTCGTACAGAAAAATGTTAAGCTTCAGTTGGATCAACTGCCTGAAGTGACTTCATGGCTATACAAATGTTATTGCTTGCATAGGAGGAGGAGGAGGAGGCTGTGACCACTCTTTGCTGAAGCAGCTCTATTTTAGTTTTGCCTAGGCTTGTCAAGGAACTTGGCAGCTTAAACTGGAGCTGTGGTGGTCCTGCCTCCTTGACTGTGCATCTTCCTCGGCTGGCAAGGAAGACTTTGTGGCTGTGAGTTAAGCAAAGTCAGGGAGTTAATTAGGCTAGTAATTAATTGCTTTTTTTTTGTTTTGTTGAATTTTGGCTAGATCATGTCTCTGAACTGGCTGATCATCCAGGTCAAGGGGTGGATATAGGACTTACAGTTGAATTGGGATTAGAGAAGTGGCCGTAGCAGCTCTGATTGAAATTTTTTTGAGCTTTTTTGGAACCGTACCTTTCCATCAACGTGACCTGGGCTAACAAAGACATATAGCAAACTGTTTTAAGCTGGCTTAGCTGATAAAAACCACAATAAATTGGAGACTGTTCTTCTATTTCTCTCAGCTGGCATGTTGATGTGAGTGGTAACAGTAATGAGTAGAGGATGCAGAACTAGGGATGTGCTAAGCACAGTAACCTAAGACTGAGACAGCTGTGTCTGGAAGAAGATTTGTTCTCATCTTAAGGGTGGGATCCATCAAAATACTCATTTTGAACTAGTGTTCTTTATGGTGTATTGTTAAAGCAGATGTTGCATCAGAAAGAAGAAAATTTTCATAACAAGCAAGATCAGGAAGACTTCTGTTCCACTGTGTAGGAGGTGTGGTTTTTTGGTTGTTGTTGGTAGTTTTTTGGTGTTCTCTTTTTTTTATTGTTTGTTTTTTGTTCTCTTCATTTTTATTGACCAAGACTTGCAACTGTCAGACACCACTGTAGAAGTATAAATGGCATCATGTCATATGTAACTGCAGTTAGACATTCATCCAGAATCCTTAGAAGTATGTTGTTAGACGATGGCTCTGAAAACTTGAATTGCTTTATTTGGCATTTGTCTTACATAGTCATTCTTTGTGGAGTCCTGGTGTTCTGTAGTAGTAGTTACCAGATGTGATGGCTTAAAGATGTTTCTGGATACTAATTTATGGAACTTCTGTTTCTGCAGAGTTGTGACTGGAAGTGTGTCAGGATAAATGATTTGCATGTAAGAAATTGGGTGAAAGGAATATGTATGCCAAAATATAAAGACGGTCTTGAAGAAAATGTGAAGCCATTAATTTCAGAGTCTGGGGCTCCAAAAAACCTCCTGGCTTTTTTGAGTATCAAATCTGTAGGATTTTTGAGATTTTGCTGGTGGGTTTTGATACTGAAGCCAGAACCAAAGTTGTTACCCTTCTAAGTGAAACTGTGGTTTCAAGTACAATATATTAAGACTTGGACCAAACTGATTATCTGATTGTCTTTCCTTTTCTGGGAAACAGCAAACTGGAACTTCCTGGTGAATTGCGTTGCAAGTGGTACTCGAGGTATATCTAGAGAGCTTACTCATCAGAACTGCTTTCTGTAGGTGTGTACTTGGTCACTGGCCTGGGCTTCTTCAGTGATCTAAGAGCTACAAGTGTTACTGAGACTACTGAGAAAAAACATGTGCTTGGCCAGAAGCACTCTTACTGCCTGCTGGCTGTTCTGAATTTGGATGTGACCACTCTTAACTAGTTTATTTTTCTGGGGAAAAAAGCTCCAAACATCAAGAGTCTCTCCTGCTACTTTTAATGTTGTTTAAACTTCATTAATGCAGTTCAAGTCTGTGTTGAGGCTCCACTCTCAGCAGTGAACTGATTTTAGACTGTTAAAGAAGCTTATTTCTGTAATCCACCAGGACTAGAGATATCTTGACTTTTCCAAGGCTGTTCAGTTTGCTGATGGGCACCACTGAGCGTGTAAGTGCCAAACTCTCCTAGTTACTCAGTTTGCCTTGTAGTGCTGAGTGGCTGGTAAATGCTTGGGTCTTTAGTTAGGTGATATCTTTGTGTGTTGACTTAAGATTTTGAGTGAGGATAGTCTTCTTTCAAAGGCATTAATTCATCAAATGCTGAAGTAAAAATCTGTGGAGACATCTGAGCGAATTTGTTCCCCATATGGAGGAATGACACAAATAGAACTTGGTTCACAATTAATATAGGCTGGGTCTAGCTTTTGTTTAGTAACTAATGATAAAAGTGTTGGATTTATATTTTTCCACAGTATGAGGGAAAAGCAAATATGTTTCTGCCTTCCAAATGTGTTTAACTGTAAACTTCTAATTTTGTTCTTGGATGTCTTTTTCTGGAACTCAGTAGCACTAGATCAGTTTATGTGAAGCAAATAGCCAAACACCATAGTCCCATGAAATTTAATTGCTGTTTTTTTCTCTAATATTTTTTTCTTACTCAAATTAATAATTAAATTATGTGGGAAAAGAAGCAGTGGGTACTTTTTGTTATAAAAAGACAGTTGTTATTAATTTGATTTGTACAGGTGGCTGTAACTGCAGGGCTACAGAGCTGTACGGATTGTGTTTTGGGGGTTGTGGTTGCCACATGTCTCAGCAGTGGGACAGATGAATTTTCCAGCCTTTTCCCCTGCTTTACTAATATGCCTTTGTAAAGGTTTGGTTTTTTTTTTAAAGGCTCGGTATTTTATTGTCAAAGTCTGCTTAAGATGATATTTCTGCTGACTATTTTTCATTTAAAAGAATGAGATGTGACACTTTTTCTGAAAAGCCCATGAGGCTTAATCTGGTCTAAAAAGTCCAAGAAAGAATTTGCTCATAATTAGGGTGGTACTAGTCAAAGTTCAGTGCTTTGTGCTGGGCTGGGGTTCCTGCACAAGTTCTTCATTGTAGTTCTTATCAGTGCAGAGTCTGCATTTATGTCAAGTCATCTCATTTCAGCTTGAAATGTGTATCACCTGTGCATCAAACTCCCTAACCCCATCTGAAAATCTGTGTATGAGAATTAGATTGTCTGGTTTAAGGTCTTACATAAACCAGACTTTACAGGATTCAGTGGCTGTGATGTTGGTTTTGCTTTTTGTATTTTAGCAGATACTGATAGAGTGGCTTTCTGGGGTTTCTTTCCTTTCCCCTCCTACCTCTAGTTGAATTATCAGTAATCTAATTAATAGTTAGGATTAATTGTTTGCTCTCATATTAACAGACCTTGAACATTATCAGAGTTTAATATCAATGTCCAATTTTGCTTGTGTCTATAAAGTTTGGTATTTCTGTGTAGGTTAGAGCGACTACGTGAGAAGCATTTCTTACATAATGTGCTCTTTCTTTTACTGGACGTACATAGGGTAGCTTTGAAAGAGTGTCATGACATTTCTATGCATATTTACACATGAGGATTGCATCCTCTTTTTTGAAATGGCATGAATTTGTCAGAGGCCATTTGTTAGTTTAAAGTGCCTCTCAACTGTGCCATGCATGGATTTTCCTATATGTTGAGAAGGCAGCCTGTAAAAAGTCAGTCAGTCTTTGAGCAATGGGGCAGCCCTGTGTATTTCTTAGGTTGGTAGCAGGAAGCTGGCCTCATGCAAAGGGAATGAAGGACTGCAATTCAGTTGGCCTGTATCTTTTTGCTAGGATATTTTCTGAAAGTGTCTATAAAATAGTTTTTTAACAACCTTTTCATATCTGATTTTATGTATAATCTAAGCTATGTCTTGGATTTATTTTATGCAGCTGGCAAATAGAAGACAGTCACCGAATGCTTTGTCAATTCTCTGCATGTATTTTGGATACGTGCACCATGCTAATATTTAATATCAATTGTTTATCATTGTAAGATTGCCTTGGCACAAACTTTAACAGCCAAAATATATGAATATGTCTTTGCTGTCTGACAACGTAGGGTATGCCCCTTTAAAGAGGTATATGCTTAGCACTGTCTAAAAGTTTTCCTCATTCTTAGAAGTACAGAATTTGTTTCTCAGACATGACCTTTATAGACCTATATGACATAATATAGATTCACATCCATTATCTCACATTTCAGACACAGTCCTGTACTTAAATTTTATTTTCAGTTGCAATAAGTTTTTCTCTGCATTATTAACTCTTGCTTTGGGCATCGTTTGCGTTGTGTGTAAGAGTTTGTTCTCAAAGTAGTCAATTGGATCCACAGTGTTCAGCATCTTGTCCATGCACAGACCAGGAACATAACAGTGACTAGAAAAGCCAACGTGGGCTGCCTACAATATTTGTTGACTTGAAGGTAAGGACCCAATTCTGAAAATCATACAGTGTAAAGAATATTTATCATTCAAGCAGAGAAAAAAATCTTCTCTACCATATACTAATTTAACAACTGTTAAATTGCTATTCTAGTACTGCAGATACTTTCTTCGGAGGCAGGCACTGCTGAGGTAGGATTACAGATACACCAAATGCAGTGGGGTCTTGTGAACTGTGGAAATTTTATTCTTGTTTTGGAAATCCTAGGGAATATAAGCAAGTAGATGATAAAAATAGTTATTTTTGAGGATATCCAGGATGAAAATCTTTCTGATTCTGTCTTAATTTCCTTATTCCTCAATTTTCTGCTTTAATTTCTTAATAATGTAGTGTTTTTCTATGAATGAATATCATCACTTGGTTGGGAAAAAAGTAGTTTTCCACAAAGTGACTTGCCTTCTCCTGTTGGATATCTTCCTGCAGGAATTTGGTTGATTGGGAGTGTATTGCTCTCTTTCATCTTCTGTATTTCAGACCAAAAAAAATCAAAATTATGTATTCAGAGGTAAGAAACTCTTTTGGAATGTGATGTATCCTGGAATTGTCTGAGATGCTGGATCATGATTTTTCTCCAGTTTTGCCTGGTGACAGCTAAGCTTCTCGCACTTCTGAATTGCAGTGTAGCATCCCAGGACTGATTGATTTTATATTCTTTTCTTGAATTGAATAAATGATAAAAACAATTTCCTTTTTCCAGGTTTGTTTTCAGCAGGATCAGTCCCTGTTTCCACTTCTACAAGCACTAGCCCTAGAGCTTTGGGTGGGGGAGGACAAGCAGAGGGGCTGTGCTGTTGCTAAAAGGAAGTGACTTGGATCCGGTGCATACAGCTAATGTAACTATGCTGTAGTACATTTTGGAAATGGTCCTGCCCACCTGCCTCCCTCACCCTCAAAAATTCCCACCTGAGATGAAGATATGCATTCAGGAGTGCTTCTCTGGAGTTTCTTCCAGATACATAAGTGATTTCTGTGGCACAGGTGGTGATGGCTTCATCCTTTTTCAGTAGAGAAGCATCTGTAGGTCTGGTTATGTGAGTAGCCAACTGCTGATTGTCTTGTTACAGGACCTGTGTTTCAGGGATGAGAGCACATCTCAAATCCATCAGTGATGGTAGATCTCCAGAGTACTGCCACGTTGTCTTGCTGTCTGCTGCTAGTAGATACCAAGATTTTGTTTAAACCAGCTGGGTTCTACTCCCTGCCTTAGCTCGTGCTCCTCACATAGTGTGTCACAGTTTAGCAGCCAGGCTTAGTTGTGTCCCCTCCCATAATGGCCCTAGAAGTAGGGGTTTCTGCAAGTGAAGGCTGTGCAGCCCTCTAACCACAAGAGCAGTTACTAAATGGATGCCTTGCTTTTCATGGCATTAGATCAAGTGGGAAATGGAACCAACTGGTGTGGGAAAAATGTAGGTAAATGCTAAAATGAATAATGTGGTTATCAAGAAGGTACAGTTTATCTTGCTAATGTTAATATAACCCTAGGGGAAAAAAAAGTAGTCCCAAAATCTTCCTTTCTACAGATTGTCTGCAAAGAATGGGAAATATTTCTTCTACAGAGCTAGGCTATGGGCTGGGTGTTTTGTACCCCTTTACAAGTTGTCTCTGGCTCCAGTTACATTTAGAAATGTACAAACATGCTTACTTTAGTCTTTTACACTGTAAATGATTGCTTATTGTTCAGTTTGCTGACTAGTTAGATGCTGCGTGAGCTTCCTTTCCTCTTTCAGAGACACTCTTTCAGCTTTCTAATGTGTGTCTTTGCTGTGAGACACATCACATGTATAAAAACTGATCAATTTAAGCTAGGTTTGCCTTTATTTTCATGAAATAGCTAATGATTTGTTGGCTCAGCTATTTGAGATGGCATTGCATCCAGTCTAGTTCTGTGCAGAGATACTAGATCAATCTACTGTGAGTTGTCCCAGTTTCTTCAGTGGAAAGGGACTGGCATCTGCCAGTCTTGCTTTGTATCACCCCCAGATCCTGAGGACTGCTCTTCTGTGGTAGGTGTAAAATATCTTTAGCTGTCATATTTTGAAATTCAGGTTAGAATTAATGCCATCTTCCAGGACTTGATTTCAGATATGCTTTGTGGCATTTGTAGATATCGCCAGCAATTCATGACGAAAACCTGTGATTTTACACTGCACTTTCATTGGTTTGCCGTGTGGTGCAGTATTTAAGAGGCACGTTTTGCTGTCAGGGCTCTTAACAATACAAGCTTATAGCTGCAGGCCTCATTTTTGGGATATTCTGGTTTGATAAAGTTGGGGATGATACCAGTGTGAAATACGCTGGGAATTGCTTCTCTCCACAGCTGTTTACATGGAACTGTAAATAGCCCTTCTACTCAGGACTTAATAGCCCTTGAGGTGTAAGTAATGAGTTCGTTGAATTCTGGTAATTCTTAGCTCTTGCTTCCTTTAGGCACCTCACCATGATTGAAGACAGTGATTAGTTTAGAGATGTAGCAAGGATGGTCTTGGGGTGTTTTTGTTTAGTTTTTTTTCTCAGAAACATCACATTTGGTGTTTTCATCTTTTAAAAACAAACACATAGTTTGACATGTCAGGTGTCAGTAATGAGTACTTATTTAGCTTCAATATGCCATTTAAAAAGAAAATGAAAGAAACAGGTAATGTTCCCCTAGTAATCCTGGTATCGAGTGTATGGAGATCAATCTCATTTATGCATAGGTGCTAAAGCAAGCTACATTACTATATTAAATTAGGTATGGCATAATTCTGTGTTTACTTCAGGGACTTCATTATCTGCTGTTTTAAATTTGGAACTGGGTTACAGAAGTTCCTAGGTTTTAATGCTAATTCTTCTATGCAACTTAGAAGTTGTTTTTATTTTTCTGAAGACAGGAAGCTGTGTCCCCATATCCTCCTCACAGGTCTTTAATCCAATAACATTTGTAAAGGACTTAACCAAGAGAACTGTGACTAGTGTATATTATTTGTGACATTATATATAATTTCCTATTGGAGTCAAGATCATTTGCGTTCATATGCATGGAAAGTGTGTGAGGTGGTTACTGTTTAGATTGTAACATATTTCATTACTCTCAGTCTTGTCCAGAGCAAAATTAGGGAAGTTCTTCACATCCAGTTAAGGTTTTTATGACTCATCTATTTTGGAATAGAAATATCACTCAGGGTTTATCTGAAAGGTGATCAGAATGGTTTAACATGCTTAAAATTCTCCTTTATTCTGTAGTAAGTCTAGATCACTATGTAGTGGTCTTTAAGCAGGTAGCAGAACATTTCTTTTAAATGAGGCTAATGGAACATCTGAATATCAGAAATTCAGATTATCAGAAAGGGGAGGAGACAGGGCAGTATCTGATTGTATGAGTCTGTGAAATCAGTGAAGTAAATCCAATGTGAAGAACTTGTTCAAAATAGAATTCTTGTGGTACATAGGAAGTAAAGGATGTTGAAGAAAATTGGAAATTCTTTGCTGATTTTGCAAACTAAAATGATCATGGTGCAGCCCAGGTTTGTTGAAAAGGAAGCTGGTTCATGGATCCTCTGCTTTTTAATTTTCTTTTTCTTTTTGTTTTTTTTAAATTTATTTTCCTATTCTCCCATAGAATCTTCAAGGCAAAAGGTGCAGGTTCTAGTAGTGAAAGACAAACTTGTGAGATCTGGATCTGTTCGCTGGTAGGTTATTTGGGGTTAAATCCAGAAGACTTAAACTTTTCAATATTAACCTTTAGGTTCTTGGGATGCCAAACTCCAAGTGATTCATGTTTTGCTTCTCCTGTGTATGGTGTATGGTGGAAAGTTAGGAATGGAAGAATCTCGTTGAAATGAGAGGGTATTTACTGCTCAGTGTAGAAAATAAGACACAGAGTCCTCTTTCTAGCTTATAACCCTTGGGATTTATAGTTGTAAGCTTCTTCAGAAGTTTAAAGCATTTCTGTGGTTAATGGGTTATTCCTTCTAGCATACATCTGATAGATGTGCCTCTAGACAGTGTTATGACATTCAGAGAAACAGACAAGGGTATGAGCTGTTAGCTCAAAAATGTATTTCCCAAGCAAGTCCTGTTCACTAACACGTATTTTTGATCCTGGCAATGACAGTACTGGGGATGTCCCTGGATATCTCATGAATTCATAACTCGACTGCTGCCACTGGCAGAACTGTTCTCACTGTTCCTTGTGTCTTTTGTATTTGACTTTCTCATAAACCATAATCATTCAATGAAACCATCACAAGGTGAGTATTTTTTGCTGCTGTGGTGAGCTGAATTGTCTCCAAGTGCTCTGGCCAATGCTGTCTGAGGAAGAACGGGAACTAGGGGGAGCACCGGGCAGTTGGGTTGGTACAATGACTTCCTGCAATTTGGTTTTAAATGTCAATGAATCATAATCTAGGTTTTCCAGTGCAGGGAATAGAGAAGATAATTTAGAGATAGTTTAACCTAGCTCATTTTCCACATGGAAGTGGCATGCTGATAATTTTTGAGACAATAGGAGGGCAAAAGAAGTTGTTTGTGTGTTTTGAGAAGGCAGGTTGCATGGTGTAGTAAATAGAAAAGGAGTTATCCTTGAAAAAGTACAGTGTTTCAACTTTTTTTGAGGGAAAAGTAGTTTATGTTATTGCTTTGAAGGTGTTCCTCATTCCAAAAAAAGTAATAAAGAATGCACTAGGCTAGAGAGTTGGGCCAAGGGCAAGCATGGCCTTCTAGTCCAGTCGTGAGGGCCTCTTCTGAAGGAGGAGAGAATGGTGGAAGTTGTGGTGACTGATGTAAGGATAGTGGCCCCTTCCCCCCACCCCTTTAGTGTATGGATGCAACACTCTTACTTGGTGTATATGTCTTTTTGCTTCAGATGAGGGCTGCTTGCTCAAAAGGGAGGTAGGTTGGTGTTACGTGGGTAGTGGTGAGCTGCATAGCCACGATTACAGGGAACAAGTGCTGTGCTCACATGGGAACAGCTCCATTAGAGAACTTCACTTACACAGAATCTTGAGCAGTGGCAAACTTCAGGCTGTGAGAGGAAGGAGGTGACTGCTTGTGGTCCCTTAATGTCTGTTTTCATCTCACCCCATTGCCGACTGCTCTTTTTGCCTCTCAGGGGAAGGAAGGAGAAGCTCCTGTCTGTGTAGTCTGCCTACAAAACCTTATTTCAGGAGCCATCTCTTACAGAAAGCTCTGAACATTGATTTTTTGAGACAGATGCTCTAATGGAAATAAGCATTTATATGTTAGTTTCTGAAATTTCTTTGTTCAATCAGCGCTTGCTTTCAGAAAGGCTGCCTTGTATTTCTTTCCTTGAAGCCCTGCAGCACCAGGGAGCGCAGGTGCAGCCACTTGACAGAACTGTTTAGTACAATCTGTAAAATTCCATATTTCACTTGTTAAAGATGTAGAACCATCAATTCACTGCATCTAACCTGTTACAGTTGTAGCTGTCACCTGGTCACTCTGTTACTGTGTTCTGTGTAAGTGATGGTAACTACCACTTATCTTTTTAGGAAAAGGCTGTAGCAGGTACCCGCATCTGGACTGGTAACATTGTAACTGATGGTCAGGCTGTTAGTCCCCAAAGTCTGCCAAGAATACAAAGTTTTTAGAAAAAAAATTTGTTAACTCTAAATAGTCTTTCTAAAGGAAATCTGAAGTATAACTGAGTTCAATTAAGTTGGAAAACTCATCACATGGACCAGTTATTAGGGAGGTAAACACCTTGTATTTATAGAAGAGCTAAAGAATTTTAGCCATGAAAGAAATGCTGCATGATTATAGACTCAGGAAAACTTATTTGGGTAGGAGGAAGTGTTTAATTTCAGTCTGCTCCAGTCAACTTTTCTGTGATACTCCATGATGCTAAATGCCAAGTAATCACTGTTTTTAAAAGTTATTTTGAAGTAAATTTGCATGTTCCATATAACCTGGGAGGAGAAACTGAATATTAAGTACACTTTGATCTACTTTCCTGGTAAAGATGCCTGCTGTGTTTTTTCAGCTACAGTTCAGTGCTTTATCCTTACCATTTCTGTGGAATTTTCTGACTCTATTAGTCTGAATTCTCCTGTTTCTCTGAAGAATGGTGATTGAACTTTTCTGTATACAAGTCTGACTTTAAATAGGCAGTAAAACAGCAGAGTTTGAAACATGTTCTTCCCAATTTGTTTAGTTCTGTAATATAGACATCTGATCTAGAAAAATCTTAATGGGATTATGTATAGTCTGATTTTATTAAAATTAATTTTGCCCCAAACTTCCCAGTATAACTGTTGTCAGTTTTATTGTGGGTGCAGAACTGTGTGTGCCATTATAAAGCCCAGGTGCCTTTGCCTTTTAAACATGGTAATCTATTCCTGCTCTTTGTTTTAAAAACCTCTAAATTTGATGGTATTAGTAGTTCACTGATGGGATGTTGGTTGGGCATAAGTTGTAGTAGGAATGGTCAGTTGTGAGAAATGAGTGTGTGCTTTTCTCCCTACCCCTTTCATTCTGGTGTGTGGCACTAAATTGACGACTTACTTGCTGGGGCACAGCTGTGATTTGGCTCCTTTTGCCTAATGGGGTTGTCAGGTCTCCTGTGTGTTAATGTTCTAAAACTGATCCAGTAAGCTCTGTGTGTGTGTGTTGGACAACTCTTATTTTTATTCCTAAAGAAAAGAGGGGCTATTTGTATTATGATGTCTTCAAAAATGAGTGTTCTGTACTTACCTTTAACAGTTGTTCTTGTAATTTATAAATCTCTGTATATGGACAGGCATTCAGATTTTTAAAATCAAGGACTTTATCTATGACAAGCAAAGCAGAATCAGGTATTTTGTTCTTGTTTTGCTGGAGCCTAAGACTGAAATTCCTTCTGAATTGGGCAAACAACTCTTGCATTGTTTTTCTGAACCTGTTACTTTTTATTACTTTTGTTATTAATTCCTTGATGCCTTCATCTTTGTGAAATAGCTTGTGTGTGGGCACTGATGTTCTGCTGACAGGTGTCAGAGTGGGGTGGCTGAAATGAAGTGTGAGACTTGTGCTTAGGCATGGAGATAGTCCTGCAGCTATACCTTAAGAAGACAGCTGCAGAGAAGGCTGAGCCTGAGGAAAACTGTAAATAATGGATGCCTTTGAGCACTGTTTAATGCCAAGGAGTTGTTAGGGTAATGAAAGTGATTGATAATTCAAGTTGTTAGCTGGCATCTTCCCTCTGAAATGATTACATATGTAACTCACCTGATTTTCTTAAATTATATAGTGAGAATGAATTATCTTCAGTGAGTTGCCCTCAGTCTAGCTACCTTTGTCCAACTGGCTTAATTCTGACTAGCAGTTACTTCAGATTCTGACTTTGTAACTGTTCTGATAAAACTTCCCTAAGAACAAGCTAATTGCTATAAATATGAATAGGTTTGCTTCAAAGTGAAGAGGTTAACAGAAATTGAAGTAGGAAAAAGGCTGAGAATTCAAAGTGAGAATGTGTATTAGTGGAAACGCTGTGTGAGGCTTTTGGAGAACAGCTTTTATTTAATTCTGAAATAGTCTCAATGAAGTCCGCTTTTTATGATTGATATTTAAAGGGTTTTTTCTGCTTATTTCATAAAACTTGATCATGAATAAAATTAATTTTTTTCTTGTCAAACCTGATTTTCCATTATTCTTCAAGTGGGAAAGCTTAAAACTTGTGAAAAACTTGAAAGGACAGATCTTATCCTGGAAAGGCACCTTTTCATACTTAGTAGATGAAACAACATTTCCTACTTTTTTCTGCATGTGGCATGCTTGCTTAAAGCAGGAGGAGCTTAAGAGGAAGCTTTTACCTGGTTATGATTTCCAGCTCTTGTGCCTTTAGGTCAGCGCCCTTCTCAATCCCATGAGAGTTTTCAGGAGAACTTTGCTGTGTGTTGCTGCTGTAGGTCAAAGATCAGGTTCTGGTTTCAGAGTGATTGCTAACCTGCAGGCTGTCGAGGCCTCTGACTAAATTGTGCAAGTGAAGATCTTCCTTCAGAAGCACGGGAGAAGTCCGTGCAGGGTTATTTTCCATTGAGGTGGCTTGTTTTATTAGCATAGAGATAATGGTGTCTGCACCTAAGAATTAGTCACAACATGAGCAAAGGTATGTGTTGCTTTAAAACTCTTGCTATTCAAGGTAGGTCCTGCCTTGTGCCTCTCAGGTCCCACGCTACGTTAACGTAAGCAATGATCCTGGATGAGGAAGGTGTAGGTCAAGTTTTTTCTTCCTCCCACAGTCTTTTTTTAAGTTTGATTTTTTTTTTGTTTTTTCCCCCAGGGATTAAAAAATACATTAGTACCTGAAGAAAAAAAGGGTGTGTTCAAAAGAGACTTCAAGGAGAGAATAGAAAAGAAATACAAAAAATTAAGTAATTAGATGTTTTAAGTACACGGTGAGGACTATCTATTTAAATAGGGGTGACTTGCAAAGCTTGTGTGGTTTTTTGTTTTGTTTTGGGGTTTTTTTTGTGTGTTTTGTTTTTCCGTTTTTTTGGGGGAGAGGGGTTTGTTTTGTTTTGTTCTGGTTTTTTTTGTTTTTTTTTTAAATGGGTGCTGGAGCCACGAGGTCTACTATGATTCTTTTAAAATCAATTCTGGATACAAAAGCGAGGGAAGGATTTCATAGTCCTGACAAGTCACAAGTCCGTAATTTCATTTTGCAATTAGTTCAGTCATGCCAACTGAAGCTTTTGATGCTCACATATTCAGTACTGTTCATGATTAACAATTAGAATTTGTGTTAAAATAGATAAATTTAAACACACAGAAATCCTTTGTGACTGGCTTTGCTGAGAGTGAACATGCATCCACTGAAGCAGACAACATAATTTTTTATGCGGGATAAGATGGAAAATAACTATGACTGGAAATGGGTAATATTTTTCAACTAACAGGACTTAAAATATGAAGACTTGTCTGTAGGAACCCTTGCTTTAAATTTCATCCTGGTTGCTGAGAGAGAGTCTTGGGTCAGTTGGTAGCAGTAGAGATGGGAAAATGGCCATTTCCAGTTTGTCTCCTGAGCCTCAACTCTACTGGGACAATGGAAGTGTGAACCACAGGTGCCAGCTGACAATGCCTAAAGGGTATTTGCTGTTTCGTTTTTTAAAAATTCTGGCTATAGGAGACTGAAAGCAAGCTAATGCTCCCCAAAAAGGTTATTAGAAGCACTAAGAAAGAGCCTTTTAGCAACTGCTAACATCAACTCTTAAGAAAAGGGCTTGTTTTTCAGATGAGTAAGATGATTTTGGAGGTCATTGTCTTAATAATGCTATCAAATAAGCATGAAGTCTCCACCTCTAGATAAGCTTTGTTTTAGTCTTCTGTATTATTCTTAGTACAGCTTTCAGTCACAAAATAGAACTTAAAAATAATAGCTATATAGTGAAAAGAATATATGTATATCTGGAAACTGAGTAATGTGCAGATACTGAAGCAGTTTGGGATTTGATATCCTTACATCTGGCACTCTTGGAGTAAAAAATTCTGCAAAAGGTAAATTTATCAGTAAAATTTGAGTATAAAACATGCAGACTTGGAAAGTAGGTTCTCCTTTTGGAGTAACGGGTTGTGAAGGCAGTTTGTCCTTCACAGAAAGGTAATCTGTAAAGGTAGCTGAGATGTGCTGGCCAAGTAAGGTGGGAAAGTGGTTGTATTTATACATTATCTCTTCTGTTGTGCTCTCAAACTTGAAGGCAATTTAGGTGTTGAGAACAGAAAAGGCTGAATTTCTCACAGGTTTCCTTCACTTTGTTAGACTGAGTGTTCTTAAAAACATGTATTCAAATGAAGCAGGACTAAGATGAGGTCTACTAATTGTTAATAACATTAAAAAGTACCAAGTTCCAGTTGCATACAAGTGTTCTCTTACTGCATTAATCTGCATTAAAGCAATCTTTTCTGCTTTTCTTCTTTAGTTGTTTGAATGAAGGCAGACATCAATTTCTTTGAAACTCTCGGTATAAGGGATTGAGTCTTTGAATGGTTTGCTCTAATAACTGAGGGAGAATGTTGCCAAAATTCAAAGGAAATTGTAAAATGCAGTTTAGTAAACATTGTAATGTGTTTTAAACTTAGTTCTTGAAGTCTACCTAGCAGAAAAACGATTGGCATTAGAAAAAACTGGTGGTATTAATAAAGTCACAAACTAGACAAGCAAAGACAGACTTAATTTAGCATTTACTTTTGTACTCCCAATAGTTTATACAGCTCTACTGAAACAATTTCTTGCATTGGCAAGATTGCAGTTTATCTCTTCTCAGTGCTTTGTGTTACCTTAATTGTACTTGACCATGAAGTTCAAAGTGGAAGAGATCTTGTCAACATTGAAAAACTGTAAAATCCCCTCTACTTGGGTGGTTCCCAGGCTTTGTGGCAGGGAACGATATGTACACTATAGGTCAGGCTGCCTTTATCTTGGATAATGAGAGACTGTCTCCATGTGTTGATCCAGTCTGCAAACAGCGGGGCTGTGCAAAACTGGGTCCCAAGTTTAGGCATGTCCACTCTTAAATAACTCAGCTGCTGTAGCTTTTTTCCTGTCTCTGGAGGAAAAGAAAACCAACCCAAACTTCGCCTTGTGGTATATCTTCTTCATCCTGATACAGTTAAAAAGAGTAGTATTTCTTTATCAGCAGAGCACAGCATTCATGTCCATAGCTCTATAAAGCTCAGTGGTGTGGAATATGTGTGTTAGCACATCTCTAAATTGATCTGTTCAACTATACTCTGACTAACTAAGAAGAAAAAAAGGGCAAAAAACTAAACCCAAAACAATAACAAAGGTAAATGCTTAGACTTGTAGTGAAGAGTGTCTAAGTCCAGGGTTTGAGTCACAGGCAGAGTTCTGTTTAAATTAGTGTCTTGTGGGATTGGGAATGCTATTCTGTCAAAATATTGTCTAACTGACCCCCTCCTTTATAGTTTGTGATTCAGCTTAGAGTACAGATACTGAGCTGGCTACATGTTTGGCCTTTGCTTGTGCCAAGCACACCCAAGTTTTGGCCTTTATGAAATTCCTTGTCAGGATAGCAAGGTACAGAGTTCCCTCTTTGTCTGAGCTAAGGACTCTGACACCCTGTTGAGTACATGCGTTTATGTAGGCAGTCCAGGTGTGTTTGGGTAGATGTCATTAATGAACTTGACCCAGAGTAGTACTGAAATGTTTGTCGAACTCTTATTTTCTCTAAGCATTTAAGAAGTATTCTTCTCTTTATATATTGTGTGTTACCTTACATGAAAGTACCATGGTGAGCTCATTGAGCTTAGAGGCATTAGGCACTGGTATCTCAGCCCCAGTGTCTCCTTGTACTCACCACCCCAGCAGCTCCCTTCTTCTATAGGAGAGAAAGGTGTCAGCCTTAAAATGCAACCGGTCTTGTCTCTGGCATGCAGATATCCAATCTCTCCATGTTTAACTTCTTGGTGTTTAGGCAAGGCTTACACTGAATCTCTGTTTTCTTCATTTTGCTTTTTTTTTTTCCCTTTGGTGCACCATTTTGAACTATACCAATGTAGTCTTATGGCAAGTCTTTTACTAGGTCAAATTATTTTATAGTTAGAAATTAGATGCAATCAAATTTCTTTTGCTGTTCATCTTCTTACACGAAGCAGACCTTAAGTAACAAGTCCATGTTTTGTTTGAACCGTAGTTTATGCTGTAAATCACGCTCGGCACTTTTAAAAAAATCTTCAAGTGTTGGATTATTTTAATATGCCTTGGCAAATTATTGCAGTGGCTAAGAGTAAGCTACATATGTTCATTAGTATCAAATGCCAGCTACTTGATCTATCAGGAAAAAAGCAAAAGATGAAAAGAAGTTTGAAGTCTGTCATTTAGATTATGACCTAATTGTTGCTTAATTTTCGATTTCAGAAGTCTGTTAAGCAAAATATAAGAACTCAATTTTCATTTATGTATGGTAGTGGAATGGGCTTCTCTTAAAATGTGAGCAGCTGTAGGTACCACTTGATGATGCAGATGGAGACCTGTGAGTGGGCTGTCAGTGGGCCTTCCCTACCTCTTTGTTCCGAGGTCATTTATTCTGTCTCTTGCAGCATCAAGTGTTCACCTCATCCTCACTTTCCTACTGACATAACTAGAATCCAAGATAGTTGCTATGATGGAAGTTTAGCTTGTATTCTTTTTTGTGTACACATGATCTTACGTTTAACTTATCATAGTCCATATTGAAATAAATTCACTATTGGAAGGAATTTGTCACCATAACTAGTCCTTTGCTATTACCTTTGAATTTGCCAGTTTCTGATACTGGCAAATTATACTGTTAAATATTCTTCTTCCCAGACATAAGTACAATACAAGCAGTATTAAGTGTAACACTAATCTCTGCTGGACACAAATAGAAAATAGAAGCACCTTCTTCTTTCCCTGGTGGACTTCTATTTACCTGTTAATCCAATTAATTGATCGCATAGATCAGCATTTAACCCACTTGAAATTACAGTTATGCAGCTAAATTTTATGGGGTTTATATGCCTTTTTTTAGCTCTGTGAAATCATGATGCTAGAGGTTAGTTTGTGATTATGGTGATTCTTGTGACAGAAGCTCAGAACTTATGAGAGAAATAGTGAGATTGCATTTTATTCTTTATTTGTTAAGTATTTGTATTATGGAGGTCTGGAGACTTCTGAGTAGAACGAAAAGAAAGATTTCATTACTTTGTTATTATATGATCTGATTAATGCTCAAATTAGTAGTGTAAGAAACCATGGATTACAAATGAGCTTAGCAGCCCTTCCATTATTTGCTGAATAGCTAGTATGGACATTGCAAGAGCTTCCAAGATGTAAAGCAAACATTAGACTCTGTGGAGTGTTCCTTCTAAAAGTATTTTATTCTCTAAATGTAATAGTTCTTACAGTATAAAAGGCATTTATACAATTTATGGCTGAATTGTGCAAGTCAAAACCTGTCCTTTCCTGTTTACCAGATATGAACTGGTTTATGTGCACTCCAAATAGTACATAGAATATGCTTCAAATTAGTCTGTTCTCAGTTGTTTAGACGAACTTCTCTTAAAGTGGCTCTCAGGAATATTGGGTTTAGTATTGTATTATGCTCATTTTTCTGAAGAAGTTGAAAAACCTATTGTACTTCACTGCTTTTTTTTGTGCAAAATGATGTCCAAACTTTTGGAAAGAAAGCCAGAAACAGCAGTCCAGAGTCTTGAAAATAATATTTTGTTCCATACATGTGAAAGCAGTTTTTGAAAAATGTTATTGGAAACCTCAGATGGCAACCTTCAATTCAAAGGAGTAGTAAAATGAGTCATTCTTAAAACAACAAAAAAAGTCTGTAGTGTTTTTTGTCCAGTAATAGGAAAAGGATTGACTCTGGATGTTAAATGCTGAGCTTTATTGCATTCGCATTAGGCTGAATTATTAACATTGTACTGTAGAGACTGTGGCACATTTTTGGCAAGCTGATACATTCTTCCTTTCTCTGTTGCTTCCTCCCACTCATGAGCTTTTGTCTTTCTATCTGCTTTTTGAAGAGAGAAATGTGGTACACATAAAGACCTTTGAAACTGTAACTTGAGTTTGGATTTGATGTAAAGCTAAACTGTTACCATAAATTCAGATTACAGAAATACACAAAGCTAAAAAACTTTGTTTTCTTATTTAAATAAAGCCAAATATAGTTAAACTGTAGTATCAGGTAGTAGGGAATTAACTGACTTTTCTAGCTAATACCTGGCAGAACTGAGAAACGTCTATTGTGTAAGCTAATGGTGCCTTCTCCCTGTGTGTTTGTGTATCATCTTTCCTCTGTTGAGAGAAGGTTCTTATGAAAGACGATAGTGAGTTAAATATAAGAAAACCCAACACTTGTCATCACAAGAGGTGTATGGTAGTATGATGCAAACTACTGTCATATTCTATTTTTAGCAAGTATGAACTTGGTCTGTGTTTTTACTCAGGAATCTTAGTCTCTATTGGAAGAATTTGTGGAAAAGCAATGAAACCCCTAACTTTTTTGCTAGTATGGTAAGAATTTTTCATCATCAAACCTAGTGAATGCCCCAATGTACTGTAGCTGAAAATAGCTACTTGCCATGAGTTGATACTTTGGAGGATTCTTTTAAGCCTTTTGTATGCAAAACCCCATTAGCAAGGTTCAGAGGTGGCTCCCATACACTGTACACACACAAGATCTTTTATGAACAGTCTTGGAATGCTACATGTGTGGTTGTTTCTAAAACAAACAGATAGTAGCTCTTTCCCTCTGCCTCTGTTTATATATAGACACAGATGAATTAAAAAGCTTGATTCATCTGCAGGCGGCTTTTTATTTAATTTATTAAAATAAAAAAGTTTATAAAAAGTAACACTCTTCTTTAAATTGATAATGAAGTAGTTTAGGACTAATATTTATATAAGAAAGTATTTTTTATAAAGCTAGTGATATTTAAATTTGAAGATATTTCCCTATAATGTTTTACATCTAAGACTGAAGAATTATGTCCCTGAGATGAGAAGAGAAAGAGAGGGGGCAGGGGAGAGTGAGTTGAAGCTGACTCTTCGTAGCCAAGGATATTTAAAAATGGAACATAAATAGTAGTACTAATTTTTCTTTTTAGGTTTTTTTTCAAATTTTATGCAATAATGTATTGGGTTTGCATGGAAAGGTTTTGGTAGCAGAAAGGGCTCAGGGGGTGACTTGTGAGAAGCTGCCAGAAGCTTCCCCCATGTCTGGCATAGCCAATGCCAGGTGGCTCCAGGGCTGCACCTCTGCCAAAGGTGAGCCAAAGCCATGGGCCAAAGCTGAGCCCGTGCAGTGGTGGTAGCACCTCTGGGGTAACGTATTAAAAAGGGGAAAAAAGTTACTGTGTGGAACCGTTGCAGACAGAGAGGAGTGAGCATCTGAGAGAAATAGCTCTGCAGTCACCAAGGTCAAGGCAGATTCCCCTGCAGCCGGTGGTGAAGACCCTGGTAAGACAGGCTGTGCCCCTGTAGTCCATGGAGGTCCAAGCACACACCCACTTGGAGTGCCTGAAGAACTCCATGCCGAAGCTGATGGGTGCCCAAAGGAGGCTCTGACCCCATGGGAAGCCAGCACTGCCAGAAGCTCCTGGCAGGACTTGTGGACCATGGAGAGAGAAAGCTAGGCTGAAGCATGTCTGCTGCCAGGACATGTGATCCCAGAGGGGACCCACGCTGGAACAGTCTGTTTCTGAAGGACTGTACCCTGTGGATGGGACCCATTCTGGAGCAGTGGGTTCATGAGGAATTGCAGCCCATGGGAAGGACTCACGTTGGAGAAGTTAATGATGGACTGTCTCCCATGGGAGAGACCCCACACTGAAGGAGGGAAACAATTGTTTTTCATTGTCCTACTCTGATTTGATTGGTTATAAATTGAATTATAAGCAAACTCGACTTGGGATTCGAGATTGTTTTGCCCACAATGCTAATTGTTGAGTGATCACCCTGTCCTTACCTTGACCCATGAGCCTTTCATCATATTTTCTCTGCCCTGCCCAGTTGAGGAGCAGGAATGATGGGAATGTCTTTGGTGGGCACCTGGTGTCCAGCCAAGATCAGCCCACCACTAAATTATAATTATTATATTAAATTTCTGAGAAAAACAGAACAGCTAGTAATTTGACAGTGGAAGATGTGGTTGCTTCCAGATGAAGCTTTTCAAGTGATGGCAGATACTTAAAAAAGTGATGGGGGAAGTATCTAAACAAATATCTTGTCTAGGAGATTGTCATGAAAGTTCAGAGATGCTTAAGGTGGGGTTCAGTGTGACTGGTGCAGTGTTGCATCTTGGCAGCTCTTGTTCCCAAAACTGCTAGGGAGGTCAAAAGTTTTCCAATATTCAGCTATCACACAAACCTTTCATATGTGTTAAGTACAAATTCTTAGTGATATGATGTCATTATGGCTTTTTTATCTCACACATCATCTTAGTGTATGCTGACTGACCGCTACTGTCATTTCCTGCCCTTTGCATATGTGTAATGAAGCTGTAGACCACTTTGTGCAGTCATGGAGTTTTCCTCAAGAATAGACTAAGGAGTGTGTTCGTTTTAGTAAAGTTGAATTAGAGAAACATTAGTTGGGTGAGTAATACTTTTCTTTCATCCATGTGGGCAAACCAGTTTTTCTTGTGCAGTGGTAACCAATATAATGTAAAATATGTGTATTTGGGTCATAGTTTCTTTGTTTCATTTGTAATCTAGTATTTTGGGAGGATTGTTATAAGTTTTCCTGTGCTGCTTATATTGATCTTGAAATTTCAAATTCTGGGACTGTAATGAAGCCAGCAATATGCTTTGGGAAAGCTAGCATAAAATTCCATTATTCAGCACCTGAAGGCCTTTTATTTTGGTTTTTCTTTTATGAAAGTTTAGTGCTGGTTGTTTTCTCATCAGATGTGTACAGATGTCACAGTATGCTTAGGTGCAGTTTAATGCAGACAGGTGACCTGGTGGGGACTTTAATTGCAATATTTAGTAGCATGGTCCTGGTCATATCAATATTTCTGAAAACAGAATGTCCTTATGCAAATTCTTTGAGAAATCTGGCCTAGCAGTGCTCACTGTTAGTCTTCCCATTTAGTGCTCAGGAGG
This sequence comes from Atrichornis clamosus, assembly GCA_013400975.1. Classification (NCBI taxonomy): domain Eukaryota; kingdom Metazoa; phylum Chordata; class Aves; order Passeriformes; family Menuridae; genus Atrichornis; species Atrichornis clamosus. Next base: position 23,520 of record WBMZ01014675.1, read on the forward strand.
AGTTGGATGAGCTTGTTGCTGTCCTTCATATTAAAGACTGACCTATGATATTTATAGCCCTGGAGAGAAACTCCTTATAAGGGTATGTTTCCTCTCCTAATATATAAAGAAATCTATACAATAGAATAAGAAACCATTGCTATTTTGTTCAGTTTTGAGCATACTGTAATTAAAAACAAATAGCAGTAAAACCATTCGCCATACTACAGCTACTTGATTTTTTTTTCCCCCTTAATTTTTTTTCTTATCTTCTAGACTCATGTAGCATAAACAGATATATTGTACAACAAATTTTGTTTCTGTTGAAGATTGTTAGCAGTGGCCATTGAATAGGGCAAGATCTGGCAAAAAACACAGAAATTCTCTTTGGGAGAAGGAAGTAATACTATGAAATAGTCCACAGTATTGAAATGATAATTTATAATAGTTAATCTAAGTTTCTCAGTTTTGTAGACTAAATTCCATTTCTTTAGAAGTCAGAGTAGTAAGGGACCATTGTCTGGTCCACTCTAAAGCGAAGTTGTCTGATGAGCTGCATCTGACCTGTGGATCACCAGTAAGAACATCTTGCTTTGCTGTGCTGAAGCTTTTCTCTGAATGCATGTTTTGCTAAAAACTAAATATTGTGACACTAACAGAGCTGTGTGTATGCTAATTAGTGAATGCTATCAGTTTCTGGACAAAAAAAATAATTTTAAAATCTTTTAATAAAATTGATTCTGTTCAGTCAATCACACTTTCCCCTTGGATGTGTGCAGAAACTTGTAGAGGTACAAAGCCGTGTCTGCTTTCCATGCTCAGATGCCACTTTAGACCTGTGAAATGCTGGGTGGTGTGACCCATAGTGCTGTTTCAAGACAGGCTTTCAAGTAGTTAGTCAGCATTGTGTCAATATGGACATGGGTTTGAGTGTCCTGGCCTTTAGGAATGCTTGAGATGTTACAGGTCTCATGTTAATACATGGATTTTCACTTATTGTTTTGAGAAGTAATATAATTTTGCTTTTTGAATGGATGGATGTTAATGGTAACTAGGAAATTAGTAAAATTTAAATAAATGACACATTTTCATAGAATATTGGTTTTCTTCTTTACTCATTTGCTTTAGTACCTGTTCCATTGAGTTTTGTATCTGATGGGTTAAGCCACTTGGCACCGATGTCCATTGGGAGACTGAGCCATTGACCACAACCCTCTGGATGCAACCAACAGCTAAGTGTCTCAAAGGACATTGGTGACAAATGGTGTCCCTCAGGTGTGTCTGGTGTTTAATATCTTCATTAATGACATAGACACTGGGATCGAGTGCACCCTCAGCAAATTTGCAGATGACACCAAGCTGAGAGGTGCAGTTGGCACACCTGAGGGACAGTATGCCATCCAGAGGGACCTGGACAAGCTCAAGAAGTGGGCCCATGGTAACCTCATGAAGTTCAATGAAACCAAGTGCAAGGTCTTGCATCTGGGTTGGGGCAAGCCTCAGTATCAGTCCAGGCTGGGAAATGAATGGATCGAGAGCAGCCCTGCTGAGAAAGACTTGGGAGTGCAGGTGGGTGAGAGGCTGGCCATGACCTGGCAATGTGCACTCACAGCCCAGAAAGCCAGTTGTGTCCTTCACTGCATCCACAGCAGTGTGGCCGGCAGGGAGAGGGAGGGGATTCTGCCCTTCTGCTCCGGTGAGATCCCACCTGGAGTGCTGCATCCAGCTCTGGGGTCCCAGCACAGAAAGGACATGGACTTACTGGAGTCAGTCCAGAGGAGGGCCATGAAGATGATTAGAGGGCCAGAGCACCTCTCCTACTAGGAAAGGCTGAAAAAGTTGGAATTGTTCAGCCTGGAGAAGTCTCTGGGTAGATTTTATTGCAGCCTTCCAGTACTCAAAGGGGACAATAGGAAAGACAAATATTTTAGCAAAGTCTGTTGCGACAGGACAAAAGATAGTGACTTTAAACTGAAGGAGTCAATTTAGATTAGACATATGGAAGAAATGTTTTACAGAGAGGGTGGTGAAACACTGGAAGAGAGATGCCTCATCCCTGGAAGCGTTCAGGATCAGGTTGGATGGGGCTCTGAACAACCTGATCCGGTTGAAGATGTCCCTGCTCATTGCAGGGGGGTTTGGACTAAATGAAATTTAAAAGCTCCCTTCCAAGTATGATGCATTTCCAGTAGTAAAAACACTTGCTCAGGCAGGTCTTTGTATTCACTACCACACTTAGACAGAAAAAACACTTTCTGACTATTTTCTGAAGGTACCACGCCCAACATTTCTTCATCTGCCGTTCTACTTCTGCTGATCAGGTTGTGAAAAAGAGTAGATGAAAGAGCTGCATGCTGGGTGTTTGAGTTTTAATGTGGGCTGGAGTCAAACATAAATAGCTGTATTTATATTGGAAAGTGGGAGAATTGCACTGAACTGATTATACTTGTAAATGCACTGGAGTTTTACCTAAAGCACTGAGCCAAAATGGATGCTTGTTTTGAAATAGATTTAATTAAAGTTTTGTTCAAAGGCTTTTTAAAAAACCTGTTAAATCAGTTAGTGAGCCATGGATTTGTAGGGAACTGGTTTAGGACGTACTGTTGTTTTTTTCTGCTTTTTTTGTTGGTGTTTCTACAGATGTTCAGACTCCTTGTTCCTTTAAGAATTGCCTCATATCACGCAGTCGTAGGGTGGCTGGAATGCCTCCAGCTGGATATACTAAAGTAGATCTGGACTTCGGCAAAATTGGGTTTTGTTTATCCCCCTGAGTTGACAACCTAACCTTAGTTAGGTTTGAAATAATTTATCATTTTGAGACATGCTGAAGTTTGAGTATACATTGCTTTTTATAAGTGTAAAGATGATATTTTCTGTCTTGACAGATCTCAAGCTGTTAATATCAGCTAGTCTCTTCTTCTCTACAGCTTTTACTGCTGCTGTTTGTTTGGGACACTTTGTTTAAACCAGCCTACTGCCCTAAAGTGTGGTTCTAATTCTCAGAACTGTTCTTACCGCTCTTTACGTGTGAGTGCAACAAATACTATCCTGGGCGTAAAGCTGACTTTAGGATGTGCGTATAGGTAGCTCAGTCATTTGCTATGTCAGAGATCTTTAATGCATACTGTCCAGAACTAGTGAGTTGTTTAAATTGTTTGTTATAATACTTAACCTCTTGACATGTATATGACATTGCCTTGCCCTAGAAAAGCAGGGCAGGCCGTAAGGTATGGATTAATACATAAGATGAAAGAGCTGTATAATCTAAAACACAGAATACATAACCACGGGGATGCATCATTTAGATTTCCTGAAAGTAACAATTCACTTTCATCGCAGTTATAAACAGGGAAGTTGTGCTACTGTTGAGAAGACAGCTGTGTCGCTATCCAATCACGCTCACTCCAGTGTATATCACAACTGTCAGTCAGGCTCTGTTTTTGACTGCAGGAGCAAACTTAGCCATCATTAGCATGATATATGTGTTGTAAGGTTAAACAAGGTAGAGAGGCAAGTTGGAGTTGGTTAAGGTTTTCCTTGTTTTATTTGTATTGTATTATAATGGTTAAATTAGAATAGGTCCAGTAAGAAGTTTTTCAAGAAGAGCCTTTTCCCTTATTTTGTGGTTTTTTTTACTCTGAACTTCACTGCACCTCCTGCTTGTGTGTGCGTGAGGAATGGAATGTAGAAAAGATACGACTGGGATTGGCTTTGGACCTCAGTTTTCAGGTGAGTGTTTAGAGACATGAAGGGCAACTAGCAGGACTTCTGCAAGTATGTCAGCAGCCAGAGGGAGACTAGGGAAAACATGGAAAAAGCTGAGGTACTAGGTGCCTTTTTTACCTTAGTCTTTACTGGTAGGATTTTTCATCTGGAGACCCAGGCCCTGGAGACTAGTGGGAAAGTCTGGAGCAAGGAAGGTTTAGCCTCAGTTGAGAAGGACCAAGTAAGGGAACATTTATAAAAGTTTACTATAAGGAGATCCATGGGAACTGACAGAATGCTATGAATGTTGAGAGAGCTGGTATCGCTCTGAATTATTTTTGAAAGATTGAGATAATAGAAGACTGTTCTTGAGGACTGGAAGAATGCAAGTGTTGCTCTTGCCTCCAGGAAGGGCAGGAGGGTCTGGGGATTTGAAGACTGCTCAGCCTCACTTAGACCCCTGGGAAGGTGATGGAGCAAATTCTTCTGTGAAGCCATTTCCAACATATGAAGGATGAGAAGATGATTAGCAATAGTCATTGTAGCTTTACAAAGGAGAAATCGTGCTTGACCAACCTGTCAGCCCTCTGTGACAAAATGACCGGGTTGGTGAAGGAGTTCGTACTGTTTGACTTTAACAGTGCGTTTGTCATTTTCTCCCTTAACACCCTCGTTGACTGTCTAGCTGATGCCAGTCAGTCTAGCTAAGTAGAAAGCAGGGGAAGGGATTGCAAACTGGCTGGAATGCTGGGCTCAAAGGGTTGTGAGTAGTGACACAAAATCCAGCTGTAGGCCACTTAATAGTGGTGTGCCCTAGGGGTTGATAGTAGGGCCTGGGCTGTTTATTGTCTTCATTAATGACCTGCGTGATGGGACACTGTGCACCCTCGGCAAGTTTGCAGATGATGTAAAATTGGGAGGAGTGGATGACACAACAGACAGCTGTGCTGGCATTCAGAGGGACGTTGACAGGCTGGAGAAACGGGCTGACAGGAATCTCATGTTCAAAAAGGTTCAGCAAGCAAATATGCTAGAAGGGTGTCTGCATTCCAGTGTCATCATCCCTGTACTTCACTTTTATACCATTGCTCGCTGTTGGCAGACTACTTGTACTCTGCCTTGAGCAGCATACTGCCATTTTCATGTGGTGACTAGACTAAAATATGCAAAACCTGTTTGGAGAGAACTATCAAAGTCCTAGAGCAGACTGTGATAACAAAACCAAAACATTTACTTTAAGGGTACTTGAAGTGTTGACGAGGTGATTTTCACAGCTCTGGACCATTTAAAAAATGTTCCTTGATGTCAGAGTTCAGTGAAGCAAGTAATGTGACAGTGGTTTTAATCACAACTTGGGTAATGGTTTGCCCCTTGAAAATTTACAGGATTGCTGCTGTCTAGTCCTGTGTTGCTGAACCCCCAGTCTGTACAGTCAGCCCTGCTGTCACAAGCTGGGTATGGTTTGTAAGTTATTTCTTCGTGAAAGTGCAACATCGTGTCCAGTTGTCCTTAAGACTTTAGAACTAATATTGTCAGTTTACATTACTGTTTGCATAAGTACATCTCTTTCAAGATTTCATTTGCAGTTCTCTTCTTTTGAAATGTTTTAGCTGCAGTTAATGATTGCAAAAAAGCAGATTGTAAAGAGACAAAACCTTTGAGGATGAAGGTTAGGAACAGACTCTTAAGTTGTCTGTGTTTACGGTGACCAAAATAGCTTTGATAAAAGTGTTGGTGTGTTAAGCATCTTGTGTGGTGCTATATAAAGCATTTGATATGAGAAATTGGAGTCCAAAAGAAGGACTTGACAAAGATGACCTATGGATTGTCATGGCCGAACCTGCACAGTAAGTAGGAGTTGTGTGAACTCTGGAAGGTTTTCATAAACCTTATAAAGTGAAATTCTAATGTGACTGCAGTCGGCTGAAAGGAGCAAAAAACAACAGCTTTGTAGCATCAGTGTTCCATGTGATCTTAGAAGCAGACAATAGCTCACAAACTTCAGGAGGAAAGCTTGGAATAATTATATATGCTACAAATTATGCTCTTCTCTGCTAAACAGCCCAATGTATGAATTTCTGTTATCTAAGGTTTTGTGCTGGTCTGTTGTAGTGTGTCTTTATTGTTTTCTGAGACTCTGACAGCCTTCCCTGGCTTTGTTCTTTCATGAATGGTGGTGTATGAATGGAAAAGCCATTGCAAGCTTCTAAATTATGGGTAGTCTCTGGAATGACAATACTCGTCAACATTGTTTAGCCACAGTAAAAAACCAAACCAAAACCAAAACTTTGATTCATGTGATTATGCAAAGAAAAGTTTTAACTTGGTGCCGCTAATACTTGATGTAGATGTTCATCTCTACACACAAAACCTTTGCAGACTTCTGTGCTTAAGTTTTTACTTATGTTGTCTTGGCAGATGTGTCAGAGCAAAGAATGGATTTTGTTAGTGCGTCAGTGATAGATGACCATATGTATTCATTTCAGTAATGAAGTCGCACAGCTATCACAAGTTTGTATAAGGCAGAAGGCAGTCTGTTTGGCTGGAGGTGAAAAAAAAAATTTAATCTCTCCTAGTGTTCTGAATCTAGAAATATTGTTCCAGATGCTTTATGGATTCCAAGGTACTGTGTTATATCCACTTTTCAAGGAGCATTCTCAAGCTTCTTTATAAATCAAACTTCTGAAGACTTAAATTTGCTGCAGCATTTTCAGCTGACAAATATACCTAAATGTCTATGCATCATCATACTGTAATCAGTTTGGCAATTGCTTAGATAATCCTTGTTGGAAGGAATATGTCAATAGAAAGGGGTTCCTGTTTTAATCCTAATAATGCAAGCTGGAATGTGTGTCTGCTGGATTGTTATTTGAAGTGGATGCCAGAAATTCTTGTGATAAAATAGGTGATAATAATTATGCCAGTTTAAGGAGACACCAGCTCCACCCCAGAAGTTCATAGGAAACAAAATCTGGACAATGTGATCCAAGATGAGACTGTATGTTGGTCCTGGAATACCTCTCATGCCAAATGTGAGTACCCAAAGTCTCAAAGTCTGTCTGCCTGTGTGACCTTAGTTTCATTTCTTGTCTGTGAAATTGATCTTATAATTTTGAGATGCTCTTGGCAGGGAATGGAAAAGAAAAATATTTATACAGTTGCAGCTGTGTAGTTCCTACTCATGTATATACTTGATTCCAGATGTCTAGATCCAAGCAGGAATTAAATGAAATTGATTTTCTTTTTTAAAGAGATGGTAGTCAGGTCCCTGATGTGTACAGTAGCATGACTGCAGTGTAGTTTGCTGAAGATCCTAAAGTGACAGTACAGTTAAGAAGTATTTTAACAGAGTTTCTCATTTTAGATAGAGGTAATTATGGCACAGTGTAATATGTGGACCATAGCATTACAAGCAGGTAAGCAATCCTGAAGCCTGTGAAAATTCAGCCAAGGTTATTTTGATAGACTTTGCTTAATCTGAAATTGGACCTCAAAAGCTAACTTCTGCACTTGGAGGTTGCTCAGTGCAATTTAAGCTGAACAGTAAAAATATAGTGAAAACAAAACAGTTTTGTAACAACTCTTTGAAGAAGAGATATCTTTTTCCTGCAAGTTTGTACAAACACAAGTAGCAGCTCATAATGTAGCAATGCTCTCTAAAGATATGTTTATGAATCTTTTCCGTATACTGACATATTCCATTGCTATTTAAAATGGCATCTGTGAATTTAGCAATATTTCTAGTTTCTGTGAAATGGAGATCTCAAAATTGCTTTACTTTATAGAAAATGGTGCGTGTACATTGTAAGGAATGTAACCAGAATCTGTAAATCTTGACGTGTGATTTATTCAATTTCGATTATGTGATTTGCTTTGTCATTGTGTAAAAAAGTACAGTATGAAAGTGAGCTTCACTGTTTGAACTATGCTTTAATATATGCAAGTTCAAATTTAATTCTATGACTTGGTTTTGTGTTCTGCTGTGTGTTGCTTGCACAGTTCTTTTTGCTATTTGATAAAATTATGTTCTCTCTCTCAGGAATTCTTAGCTGTTAACCTTAATCTGATGTTAAAAAAAAAGAGATAATGTATTTTATCTAAGGTATGTAGAGCTTGAACTGGAAAAAATACTGTTTGAGATCTCATCTGCCAGGTTTATTTTCCTCCCCATCTCAGTTTCAAATACAGGTATCTAGAAATGCAAACTGATTGCTGACACTGAGTGATTGAATTAAGTGTGGGAGCAAGCTCGTCCAAGTGTCTCGCTCCAGTGAACATTAAGGTTTATAGCACTATCCTGAATTAACCTCTTATGTAGTTTTCAGTAGACATTTTACTAAAAAAAGCTTGAAATAGTGTTGCTTATTTGCTAAATGCTCTCCACTTGCATAAACTTGAAGGAAAATGCAGAGATTACTGTTCCATCTTGGAAGAACTGGTAGCTAAATGTAAAGGTCTAATAATGAAAACACAGTAAAACCACACTTGAAATAGTCATTTGAGTAATCTGGGCCAGTCTTTTTGTTAATTTTGTACTTGAGAAGATAAGTTTTTGACTTAGAAAACTTAAGAAGATAAGTTTTTGACTGGTAAAAAGCAGAGAGAAATAGGTAAAATATTGCCAGTTTATTTAGGAGCCCTGCAGTTTATTATTGACCTAAATAGCTTGTTCTCTAAGGACTTGATGCCAGTCCTAAGAAATATGGAAAATGAACCTGATTAAAACACTTGTTGACCTTGTTCCTTATGTCATGGGCATCTCCTCAGGTTTGGGAATGTAGTCCTAAAAAAAGGAAACACAGTAAAAAAAAAAAACCCAAAGCAATAAACATCCCATTTTTTTCCTAAATAGGTGCATGCAATTTCCTTAGTGAACAGGACTATATTCTGATAAATTCTAAATATCAATATTGGAAGAAATAGCAAATAATGAATAGCAGTTTTGTTCTGCTAAACCAGTTTCAGGAAACATGTAGCTTCCGAAGAGAATGGATGTAACACTGCAGACTTTCACACAAGACTACCAACTAGGGATCTTCACAAATACATTGTTCCTAGTTCCCTGCAGCTGTGAAGTGCACATGTTCACCAGGATTTCTGGAGTTGACAAGGCTTGGCTAGAAGAGCTTCGACGTTCTTTGACAATTTTTTTGAAAGCTGAAACAGTAAGTAGCAAAAGTGTATTTATTATCCTAATCTCCAAATTTGCACGCTTCTCACTGCCTTCCTGACAGGATGTTTTGGTGGACAGTGTGTCCCTCCCTTAAGGTCAAGACAGGACAGGGAGTAGATCTTCACCCTTAGGAACTGGAGCCATTTTAAACAATGATGCACCTTTGATATGTGATTGTCTGCAGAGAAGAGGGGTATCAGCTACAGCACTTCCTCATATTGTTGTATACTCAGAAGCACGTCACTAGGAAAGTCTCAAATCTTCACAAAGTCCACATTGTAAACTGAACTGTGTGCAAAGCTGTAATTTATGAAAGCTCAATTTCTTGAAGACCTTTGTACTAATTAGTTTAAAACTCTACCCTTGCTTTGTAGATATAGTTTAGCAGGTTGTTTTACTCCATGTGACACAGCTGTTTTAAGCAGCAAGGTAAATACTGAGGGGTTTTTTTCTGGCAGTTAGAGTTTTTTTCCTTTTTCCCTTCCTTTCTTTTTTTTTTCCCCCAAATCATGACTCTTAATTTACATCCTTCACATCTATATAGACTGACTTAGACAACTTTATAGTAAAATTAGAGGGCTGGATTGGCAAGGATTTTTTTTTGGTTTGTTTTTAAAGGTGTTTTCTGCTGGAAGTTTTCTTGTGAACTTTATTCTGTGGAGAAACTCTTTTCTGCCCTTACAGTGCTGTGAGTTGGTGTTAAGTGAGTGCTGCTTCTGGATTACTTGTGGTATTGCTGCTCATTATGTAGGTTTCCCAGTTTGAAAGAGTGTCACTAGTTTAATTTCAGTGGCATGGATGTAACATTTCAAGAACCATTTGACACAAGGAATGCAAGAGGTATCATGCCAGCTAATGCAGATGGGGCTTACTTGCTCACGGGCCTGCAAACTAAATTCTGAACCAGCAGTTTAATGGGCTTTCCCAGGTGTAGCACTCTGCTTATGGGGGTGTTGGTACAAAAAATCTGTCCTAAAAGTGTTCCAAAAAAGCTGAATGCCATTTTACCGCTGACATGTAACATGTTTTCAGGTGAGTGCAAAGGAGCTGTCTTCGTAAATTAAAATTAAATTATGAAGGGGAGTGAGTATGTGTGCACTGTGTTGTGGTGGTGGTGGTTTTTTCCCCCCGAAGATCTGAATGTAAGTCTGATATCTGATTACAATTCAAAGAACTGCCAGAAGATCTAATGCAGTGATTTGATCAGTGGTTAGCTCTTTTGGGAGGACAGTTGGGGATAATGGTTGAAACAAAATCATTCTTGATACACTAGCTGTAGATTTGCTTCAAGGTAGACATTTTAACTATTGATATTTGATTGGACATTAGGATTTAGTTAGGAAGTGTTTGATTTGCAGAAAACCACGTGCCAGCTTAAGCTAAGTAAGTAGACTTCTAATAGAAAAATAGTACAGTAATTAATAGCACCTAGCAATTTAATCAGGGATGCAATTATTTTGAAATTCCAAGTAAATTAGATATAATGTTGGTGCACTCATGGCTGTTGTAAAGCAAATCTTTTCCCTTTAAAGGGAAAAAAGAAGATGGGGAGAGGCTAAGAGAGGAAATCATGGGAATCTCTTTGGGTTAGATTTAATATTCACAACATAGTGACGTGTTGACTACTGTGATGAAAACCTTCTATTAGTACCTTCAGGGAGATGGGGAAGAGGGGTTTATAGCTGTGACTTTCCTACTGAGAGCCTTTAATTTTGGTTTCTACAGAAATGAAGAGGACAATTGTCCACTCCTGAGCCTTCCTGAATATAAATGTGATGTTGTCTTTCACTTACCATGGGTTCTTTTTCTTTCTTTGTTTTTTGCTAAGAAGTGCTTTCTTTCCTCTGCTGTTTTTAATGGAACAGAAAACGGAGATGAAAAGGCATGGATTCTCCTTTAGGCTGGAGCTTGCACAGAGGCTCTTTGGTCTGTTTATCTTTGCGTGGGTTGCTGAGGATTGGAATTGGTCGAGGCAGCAGGGCAGTGCACCTGGGAAGCTGTGAGGGAACAGCACAGCAGAGCTGCGCAGGACCAGTGTCCTCACTATACAAAATACACACAGTACTAGTCCAAGCTCTTCTCTAACACACCATTCCAAGCATTATAGTGATTTGGATCAGTTTAATTCTGGTAGCATTTCTGTGTATCAATGATGGGAGTGCGATAAGGCTGTGGAAAAGCACTGTGTTATCCTACAGTGAAACTTCACAAGTTAAGCGAGCTGGAAGTCTTGCCCTAGCTCATGTTTTGTTATTAATATTAGAACTTGATTTTGTACTTTGGTTACTTGAAGACTGGTAGAAAGAGGTTTTCTTCCCCTCACTTTTGCCTGTAGGATATTTATCTATACATGAAGTTGTTCAAAACATGACTCTTTGGTGTATGTTTAAATAGTGATTGATGTTGGGGGTGGATATTTCCTGATACTTAATGAATGGTTTAGAAGAGTTAGTCATCATTGGCCAGGAAATACCAACTCCAGATTAGATCGAGTTCAGTTATCTGAAAGATGTTTCAGTGTCCATCTGAATGTGTTATGTTACCAGAGACATAGTGTTCATAATAGTATCTTGTTTTGGTGTTTAATTATAGAATTAGTGGTTGTATGTGGGTTCCGTGTGCTATAAATATATCATCTTGAAGTCACGACCTCTGCTGCCCCAAGTTTTGGGAAGTGGTCGGATAGTGTTGCCTAAAACTTGACTTAAATTCTTTAACTGTAAGAATTTTGGATTCTCAAATGAAAGAATACTTAGTACTTCTGCCCCTCCCTGCCCTTGGCAACCACAGTTGGCATTTGTGGAAATTTTGCAGTATACTTCAGGTTGGGTTTCAAACTGTATCTTTTCAGGTTGATCAAGTTCCCTTCCACTTTCTGAATGGGAGTGATGATTCTGTGCTTTTAGTCCAGTGTACAAGCATTAGTTTGTGCTTGGCATGATAGAAATAAGTATGTTTGTTTAAGGAAAATGGACAAAAACATGGAAGCTAACATATACCACTAGCAAACAACTGTGATGGTTAAAACCAAATGGGTTTATTTTAATGTTTTCTGATATTAAAAAAAAAGTCCTAAATATTTGTAGACCCCTTTTCCAGACATTCTGGATATTTGCTCCAGTCAAAGGTAAACCGTTTTGACTGACTATTTAGCGAGAGTCGGAAGGGCTGGGGGTAAAAGCCAGCAGTGACTTCTGTAATTCAAGACTGAAGGGAGAAATTATGGCCATGTCTTCCTGGCTGCCTTTATCTCTATTCTGCCTTTTGACTTCTTTCCTTCTCAGGACAGGTGATTTTTCCAGCTGTAATCTTGTAAAAAAGATATATTGGTACTTAGCTGTGTAATTGTAGGCTTCTATGCTTCCATTAAGTATTAAGCTCCTTTGGAATAGGCTGAAGCTTCCTGCTGTCTCGGCTTGTAACTGTCCTATTAGTACACCTTGGGATCCTGTCTCTGCAGTTACATTTACAGGTGTGTGCTGAAGACTAAAGTAGCTCTATCAGTCATAAAGACAAATTTGGATGCCATGAGTGAAAGCAGAATTTGTGAATAACAATTCAGTTTGTAGAACTAAACATACTACACGCTGTACATACCTGAGTGCAGATTTAAAATGTTTCACTCTGGACTTTATCGCTCCTTCTCAGTAGTTTTTCACAAGTTGTCTTAGTTTATCAGTGAGCATAGCTGGACCTGGCAAAGCCTTGCATAAGTCTTGAAGATCCGGAGGAAATGAGGCATCTCCAGTGGCCTGTCCCACTGATAAAATTGCTCAGGCTCTGCAGAAAAGGCTGTTACTGGTGTTGCTGAAGGTTTCACTGAAGTTGTACCCAAGAGGAGGATTGTTATTGCCTGCTAAAACCCACTGGTTTTCATTCTATGTCACAGAAGGATGAACTTTATGAGCACAGTAGCTGCAGGGTAAAAAAAGAGGGCTCAGCAGATAATATTTTTAATTTTACATAGATAGTGTCCATTGCTGCTTCCGGTGAAATGTAGTGAGTGACAGTCACAGTAAGCTGTGCTAGTTTCTATAGCAGGATATAGCTAATGCTTCTGATTGAGTTGTCCTAATGTATTATGACTGTAGTAGTCTGTTAGAAAATGTTTGCTTTGGAGTCAGGTGTCTCAGAACTGATGCAGGTACTACCAAAACCTGTGCAAAATGAGGCAGCTGAAGATGGCATTGGTTTGTGTGCACCACGGCGTTTCACGGGTCTGAGTTAGGTACCCCAGATGTAGCCTTTTGAGGCCATGTCCCGTTGGTTTGGTTTCCCAGAAGTGTTTCGGTGTACCTGACCCAGGATGAAGGCTGTCCAGGCCCTTCCTGTTGCGTGTCATGTGTGTATGCCTAATGCGAGGAGATGTGGGTGGTGAAGAGAATTTACAGGGAGTGTCTCAGGGCAGCCTGTCCAGCGGAGCCTGTGTCACAGCTACATTCTTGCCTTAACTTCTCTCTCTTGCAGAACTTTATCTTTTCATGCTCTGAATTGAGGAGAACTATATCATCTGGATTTATTTGTCTGTGGTGTAACTGGCCAAGTCTGTGTGGGTAGTAATCTGTGGAGGCCTTAAAACAACAGGCTTTTTTTTTTTTCCCCTCAAATTGTAAGTACTATGGAAACCAGCAATTTAATGATGTAGGTAAAAGTGAATGTTTTGTACTTTTCAAATCCTGGGTGGACTGGTATTTGTTAGCACTTCTGTTTGAATTAGGTACAATAATGTACTCTGTCAGTTCTCCTTTCTTTCACTGGTTGTGCAATCTGTTTATTCCCTGAGCTTGTGAATTTCCCCATCATTTCTTAAAAACTGAACACCACATTGTTTTTTCTTAAGATTTCGTGAGCTTTAAAATTCGAGAGATTCTGTGAAAGATTATAAATTAATTGTGGGGCACCCTCAGGAAGTTTAAATGTATAACCTAATATCGTGTAGAAGTGCTTTTCAAGTTCTCTGAACTCATCTCAACCAAAACCTTTAACTTTAGTGAGATCTTTAAATAGTACTTCTGATTGTATGCGTAGGGAGAATCTTTAACCACTTAAAATAGATTCAGAAAAGGTTACTAGTTACTGATACGTTGAAACAGTGTGAACCTTTCAAATGTATTATAATGTAAATGTAAATAAACACTGGGTGTTCTTACATTGTATTTAGTAGATAAATTTAAATGTTTCTCTAGTTTGAAGACTTCAGTCTTGCTTGGATTTGGTTTTAAACATCATACTCATTAAGCTGATGTTACTAATATTCAGACTTCTACTCAAAATCTATTTCTTCTGTGATGCCAGTCAATAATTAGTCACTGTAAAAGCTAGATAAGATGTCAACTTAGCAATAGTTGTGCCAATGATGAAGTAATTTCTTTTTATACATGTTTTAGTCATTATTTCCTTAATTTTTTTCTTCTCAGACCTGGGACATAATGCTTAGTCAGTAATACTGACATACATTGACTTCTACCATAATCTCTGGGTAACTATATCTACAAAAAGCACACTGATGCTTTTCTTTCTCATTTCCAAAATAATTGTATTAAGGAGAATTAGAGTCAGAGGACTAGGTTCTGGTTTTGTACCAGAGTGAGCATAGATTAACTTTACATAATGGTCATCAGCCTGGGATGCTTAGGTGTTACAGAGGTGTTCATTCATCCATCTTGCTGGTGTATTGCAGTTCTCTTGGTCCCTTTCGGAGTCTCCCTTCAAAGAGAACGGGAGCTCTGCTGAGAGCTTCACATGTTGGAGCAATTTTAATTTTACTGACATAACCGTTTTTATGTGTAACATGGTATTATTGTCTAGCAGGAGCTACAGCCTCCTACTGTGAACCTCAAGGCTATCAAATATTTTAGGAATGCTTTCTAACCTTTTTTCCAGCATCAGGGAAATTAGTAGATCAAATAGTCCTGTCCTGCACCATCCACACCCCTCTACTTCTTCAGGAAAAAAATTTACAAGCTTGCCTTAGATGTCTTGACTCTTGTGAAATGTAAGATAATTTTTTTTATTCTATTCAGATAGTAATTGTTTTGTAGGTCCTGGGTGGCTTCTAGAAGAGAGATGCAGCAGTAACAAAAATTTAAAAATCCTTTTAGTAGAAAAGACACCTACAGAGAATATTTTGAAAAGTAAAAAAAAAATATTCTTAGTAGAACGAAATCCCCCTTACCCTGAAAGTCAACCAACCAACCAACAAAAAAAATAGGAGTAAGGCTATTTAACTGCAAAAACTGGAGCAGATCATATGTATGTTCATCTATGAATAAGATCTTAAGCACGGGCAAATTTTAGGTATGTTCTGTGAAGTTAGCTTATGTGATCAGTCAAATCTTTTGGGATTTTTACCTTATTAGTTAATCTGTTTTTTCACACAAAACTTACTTGTTTTATCTAGAAAAGATACACTGATGCATACAATCCTGTTATTGAATGTATAGTATACAAGGGGGATTTTTCTCTGATTTCTTCCTCAGCCTTATTTCTCAGTTGCTCTGTTTTTGTGAAAGTTCAGAATACACAGACTGTGTGCCTTAAAGTAGGCCATTTCCTGAATCTCCTCTGATTCCTTAATTTTGTATTGCTGAAACTTTACTCAGCATGTAATTAGTATTTGGGTCTCCCACGTACAGCTCCAATCTCCTCCTGTACCTCCAGCCCTGGGTATTTATAGCAAACCCACCTAAATGTATTATTCCAGCAGTGAGAAACTGACTTAGTGCACACTGTGATTCCTCCTGCGCCCATGTCTGTGACCAACTGTAGAGTTTTGGCATGCGTTGCATTCCTGGGTGTGGTTGTAGACAATCCAAGATAACCTCAGTTATCTTGGCTTTGTTACAGCAGCCTCTTGCATTTTAGAAGTTCATGTTAGAGGCTATGGAAACCATTTAGTTCCAGACTGAAGTTATTCTATCACCTTCATCTTTAGTTCTTCCTTTTGTAAGAATTTAAGGAGAGAGAAGTTATATGACTAATAAAAAAGACCTGGTGTAGATCACTAACTTGATACATCTTTAAAATATTGTGAGTCATGGGAATAAAATTTATGTAGTTGTGATTGCTTGTCAGCTTTGGGGTTTAGAATCCTGGGTATGCTGAATTTCATCCTATTCTTTCTGCTGTAGTTTGAGGGTTGAGGAGGTTTCATCTTGTAACACTAGTAAGTCAACTTCCAGTCAGAATGACTGTAATGTTTAATCTTGAAAAGCTTCTAAAATGCAAGTTGATGGACCAAGACAGGATTCGGCCTTGAGTTAAACTTGAACACAGAAGAAGCAAGTACAGAAAAGAAAACCAGGACTGAACGTAGAAGCTGTAGCTGTCAGACACAATGCATGGACTGCAACCCTTTCTGGTGATAAGGAACTTGCAATAGGCAATGTGAATATGAGTGTACTGGAAACTGTTGTCGCTTAATAGTGCTGTCATTGCTCAAACTCAAGATTTGGAAAGGCTGAGGAAGTTGTGTTGTTTTGTGTAGTCAGAGACCGTGTACTTTATAAAGATGTTTCTATATAATCCCTGTATAAACAGTGCTGGTGGTCAACTTCCAGTGGTTGTATTTCACAATAGAGAGAGGTGGAAAAGGAGAACCTGAAATGTGGCCCCTTCCTTTGTAGAATATTCTCTTATAGACAGTGAGGGAACAATATAAGAACTCTAAATTTGTTAAAATACTTAATTTCTCCTTAATAAAAAAGATAGAGTGACTAAACTAGGCTGCCCTTGCAAATAGTTATGTTCCTACTTTTCAAATGGATAGATTTCATTGAAGAAGCCTTATTTATGTAAAATATTGAGTGTAAATAACTGAAGAACATGTTATTGCATTGATGATTTATCTTTTTGGGTGATATTTGTGAGTTAATCAACTTTGCCTGACCACTGCAAAATATCAATTTGGCGTTACTCTTAAATATGGTGAGCGTGAAATTTGAGGAAGAGTGGTTTGTGGCTTCCAACAGTACTTTTTAAGACATGTGATTCAAATGCCTGTAGACACTTGCATAATTTTACTGTCGTGAGATAAATTGGTCAGAGAAACATATGTAATAGTTACTTGGCTTTCTCTGCTCCTAATTTATAGAAGTTCTGTGATTAGCTCTTTCTGAGTAGGAATCCAGCTTCTCAAGTCTCAGTGCTGGCAAAGCTGTGTATTTATGCTTGTATTTAGAAGGGAAGGCTTTATATAAGTGCTTTCAGCATCTCTGTCTACAGCGGTTAG
This sequence comes from Atrichornis clamosus, assembly GCA_013400975.1. Taxonomy (NCBI): domain Eukaryota; kingdom Metazoa; phylum Chordata; class Aves; order Passeriformes; family Menuridae; genus Atrichornis; species Atrichornis clamosus. Next base: position 40,607 of record WBMZ01014675.1, read on the forward strand.
ACTGCTATGATGTTGAAATAAACCTCTTACAGAGCGGTGAGGAGTTCCGTAGTTCTTGTCTGAGAACTCTTTACTTTCCCAGAAAACAATACTGTTGGAGGAGACCACTGCCTTTAGTCATGCTAGTTGTTTGTTTGGTGTGACGTGTGCAGCTTCAGAAAGCTGCAAGGAAGATGCTGCTGCGTAGGTGATCTCAGGAGGTGAAGTTTGAGCTGGGAAGATACAGAGCAAACCATAAACAGAGTAGAAGGATGGCTCTCTAATACAGATAATTGCAGTGCACCTGATGGACAATCAGCCTTTAGAATTAAATATGACTTGTAAGAAGTAATGTGAGGTACTTGCATCCAGCAAGCGCTAGAAAATATGAGTAGGGAGACCTTAGCCATTCTGATGTAGACAGCCTTTGGCTTGCTATTGCTTTGTTGATGTATTTTTACAAGACACCAGTTGTCATCAGTTAACCAGGGGTGAAAATTGCTAAAGATACTGGGAGAATACTGCAGTTTGAATGAACTTTCTAAGTTCTGCCATGTGCACTAATGTTTTTTATCCAAGTGAAAAGTGTGGCTTTAGTACTCTCAAAGGGACATAGATGATGCTTGGCCCTCCAGGGGTTGTGGTCAAGATCCACTCTTATGGAACTTGCCAGCAAGAAGGGTTTATCACAGGATATTTGAGTTGAAAGGAATCCACAAGGATCATCAAGTCCAACTCTTAAGTGAATGGCCCATAAGGGGATCAAACCCACAACCCTGGCACTGTTAGTACCATTCTCTGACCAACTGAGCTAATCTCAGTGGCACATTATGGCAACTTCTTAGGAGATCTGATTTTCCTTGAGTAGAATAAGCTCACTTTCTACCTCAATTCAGTACCTAAGTCACCAAGTCACTATTTGCATCCCCTGCTTGTAATTTCCATTCCTGTCAATGTAGTAAATGAGGTGAAGTTTAATGTACATAGAGGAATTGTAATTAAGGAGTGTATAACTGATTCCCTGTGAAGGAAGGTGGTGGTGTTTCCCATAAAATTTTAATGGTATTCTAAATGATGTTATCTATATTGTCAATGTCCTATATGTTGCCTGTTGTATAAGGGAAAACTGCATTCTGTAAGGATCTACTTTTTAAAAGTTTTCTGGACTTAAAAAGGGAAGGCAGAGGATACTGTTAAGAATGGTGATCTATGAACGGAGTAGTTATGCTACAGTCACCTGCCAGAATAATTGAGTTTATTCAAGGTGCTGTTTGAATCAGTCATGTCTGTGACTAGTCACTGATGAAGATACCACAGTTGTGACTTTTATGGTTGTGTGAATCTGACAGCACAATACCCAGTGTCCTTTTCACCAAATCCCTATCATGCCTGCCCTGCTGCTGGGTGCCAGCTGTTCCATTGCAGGCATCTTTGGACTGCCTTCCTCTTCGTCCTTTCTTCTGCTGCCAGGCTCAGTTGCCACCCCAGGAAGCAGCTGTGTTTTATGGAAGTAGGGTGATGTTCTCCATACCCAAGATGACAACACAAAGCACGTGATTTCATCTGTCAGCCTGGGCAGCAGCAGCACAATTTCCTACTTGCCCCGACTGTAGAGCTCATACTGCTTCTATGCAAACTCATCCATACCAGGAGTGAAATTTGTTGCTTGCCACTGTGGCCATCCATCAGCAGGCAATGCACAACATGGCAGTGGTTGAACCTGAATTCAGGGGAAACTTGTGTGAGTCAGGCCTTGGTTACTTTCTGCCACTTGCTCCGTGCTGTGCCTGGTTTCTGAGGAATGACTGGTAGCAGTGCACTGTACTGCAGGTGTGGAAAGGCTGCTGTTGGGTGCAGGATTTCAGCGTCGTCACATGATATTTCTGTCTTTGCTGAGCTTGAAGCTTCATTGATTGCTCTGATGGACTTGAGAATGAAGGCAATTTTTCCTCATTGTTTCCTGTTTGACTTTTCTTGTTCCTTTGCCAAGCAGTTTAAAGTTGGGAAGATGACAGCTATGTATGATTCAGGAGGCTGTGTATTATTGCAGCCATGTGGTTTTCCAGCATGAGTTACTTATGGGCAGTTCACTTTTTGGGACTCTTTCTGCTTGCAAACTCTGTGTGTTGCAGCAGCTCATTGTAGCTGTGTTACTGTAGTGAACAACACTTTATTTAGAAAGGTGAGAGACATCTGTGGATTTCACAGTTGTAGCCTAGTTGAAGTCATTCAGTCAGACTGGTGTGTTTGGGAGAACCGTTGGCATCACTGCAGCTGCTGAATTGCCACCGCTGTTGGCCGCCCTGCCTGTAGTTCTGTACTGGCTCCTGGGCAGCCTGATCTCCCTCTGGGAGAACATGACCTGCTACGTAGCTGTGGAATATGTGTAACCCTCTGAAGGAGATGGAAGTGTGATCCCAAATGGGATAGACAGCATCCTACTTTGCTTAAGATCATGACAGGGATGAGGAAGGTAATTTCTATATCAGTAACAACTTACCTCTGTAGTTCAGGGTGATGTTAGTATTGAACTTTATTCCTGGATTTGAACAACTGCAACAAGATGGCCAAAAGCTCAGTTTGTTGGAATAATGAACATCTTTGTCTTTTTGTCCATGGCTCAGCTGGCAGCTTATTTTAAAGAGAGTTAATAGGTATTGCAGTACAATATGCAATATTTATGTACTTAGCAGCCCTACCTGACAAAATATGCTTTACTGATGGCTTGAGATGTTTTTGACCCAATTCAGCATATATTTCTTTTAATTATACTTTCATTTGAAGCTTTTGAAAGAAAAGAGCTTTTTCATGATCTTTTCATTATCATAAATTGACCATTTATTTACAGACTGGGGAGAAAATAAACACAATAGTTTAGAATCAATTAGGTGGGAGAACTGTTAATGAGCAATGGTGAAACAGGAGTTTTGCGAATATTTTTGGGATTTTGGTATTCATGGAAGAAGGTGATAGTCTTAGCTCCTTGTATAGATAAACTGGGACCCTGAAAGGCAGCAGTAGCATTTTGAGATGCATATCTTAACTTTGTCTTTTAATGTATGATTGGTTAACTGTTAAAGTGCAGTTGGTTAAACTTCATCTCACTAATAAGTGTTCTGTGTCTTACTGCACTAAGAGTATGGGAACACTTTTGGTCTTAATTTCTAGATTCTCCAGGCAATTTCAGTGGAGGTTTTTCATTATTATGTGAAGGTTATTTTAAACTGGTTGCATTAGAATGCACATTCTGGCCTTTTCTTAATATTTTGAGATGTGAGTACAACTTGTGAAGAAAGCATGCATGCAAAGGCTCATTCTGGCTTTTAATGCATGTTTGGTTTTTGTAGCAGAAATTCTGTGCTGATCTTGAAAGAGATTATAAAACCTGTATACTAACAGTTGGAATTCATATGGGGAAGAGAAAGCTAACACAAGGAAGTTGTATTAAGATCCCAATATTTTATCACCAGGAAGGTGGTGCAATAAGTCTGAATCCATTATTTTCTAAGCCAAAGACTTGACTTTTGTTCTGAATTATCACAGATTTAATTTTGACTACAAGGTAAAAAGCTGATGTGAGTGCTCGCAGTGCATTTAGGTAAAGCAGTTTTGCAAGTTTGGAGCAGTCTGTCTCAGGTAGTGAAATGAGATTCACATATATACCTCCCCCCTCCCCCAGTGTTATATTGGATGAACTGGTTTAAATATCGTTTACAGGCTGGAATTAAGATCTTGTTGTGGTCTTGGAAAGACCAAATATTTTGACTAGATTGTTAGAGAAATGAACATACTGCTTCAATTTCTTGATTAATGTTTTCATTTAAAAAGTCTTTATTGTCATGAAAGAATTTTGTAATTATTAATTTGATTTTAGGTGTAAAGGGTAGAAACCATCTCTTTGGATGTATACAGAGTTATTTATTTAGAGAAATATATTTTCATTGTTAGGTATACTTAAAGTGGGTTTGTATAACTGAACTATTTTTTCTCTTCACTGTGTTTGATGGGAGTAAAATTAAAGTTTGGAGAGGGACCCCTGGTTTATAGATGTCTCAAGTTTTCTGTGATAGTTCTCACTGAGCATGCAGTTGTGGATTCATAATACATTATTGCTGGTCAGCAATAATGTGTTACTAATTTTAGTGATCATCATGACATCTGGTAACTCCTGTGAAAGGAAATGTCTGAGAGATTACTATCAGTGCTTAAAAAAACAGTGCCTGTGAGATTTTGTAGCCATAGCAGTTAAATTCCTATCTACTGCCTCCATAAAGACCAACATTACTATCCTTATAAGCAAAAGGCTTTAAATGCCAAGTGATAGGAAGAGGGAGTGGGGGAGGAAAGTATGCATCTGTTTATAAGAGCAGATATGAAAAACTTGACTTGGAATTCTTCCAAAAAACCCCAAACCTGATTGGTTTATCTTTTTATCACTTAATTCCATAGAGAGCACCCATTTCCCCCTCTGCCTTCTTACCCCCAACTGATAATATGCAAACATTGAAATTAGTAAGATGAAATGTTTTGGCATAGGCCGGAGAAGCTTCAGGTCTGTTGCCATGAACAAAGAAAAATCCAGCCTTGACTGCAGTTGTGGCAAGTTGTTATAATGGTGTAATAATTCCAAATTGTGGGATTGTTCTTTAAAAGAAGCACTTGAAATTATCTAAAATTCCATTGTCTTGTTAGATACAGGGAGGAAAGGACATAAGTTCCCAGTTGAAATCTTTTATAGCCCATGTTGGACTTGATTTTATCATCTCTATTTAATTTCAGCCCACAGGTTCATATTTTTTTGTATATCCGTGGATTCATGGTTATAGCTTGGAGAGTGAGGGATTTTTAAGAGAAGTACTATTGCAGAACCCAAGGGGAAAAAAACCCGTAAGTCACCAAGTGAACATTTTCTTGCTACTGTCAAATGAGCATTGTTCTGGTAACTGATTCTATGATATGTTTTTCCCAAAATTACATAGATCAGGATTTTATGAAGGTAAATGCTTATAAAAGATACTTCCTTACTTATGTTGCCACATATCATTTTCAAAATCACTGAAGTTGTGCTTAGGTCTTAAGGCTTTGCAGTAAGCAGACATGGGAAATGCTAGGCATGACATGAGGTTTTGTGTGCTGTGTAATCATAAGGAATGCTCATTGTCTATATAAAAAATGGTACCAGAAAGCTGCAGTTATGTTGGAATACTCTGTTTAGACACCTCTTCTAGGGACTGTGGTGACAGATTCCTTCTGAATTCTTCTATGGATGATGAAACACATCTTGTATTAGGCTCTAGAGAGGATGCAAAATATTTTTAAAGATATTTAACTGCTGAGGGAATTCAGAAAGCATTGCATCCTGTGTGCTTAAAAGAATTTATAGCTTGTATCTGACTTTGTTAAGCTAGCTTCTGATTTGATTACATTTGTGTAAAGCAAATGAATTTGGGAAATAATTCTGTTAGGTCCTTGTAGTGTTTTTTGAAAAGTTATTATGAGAAAAGAGTTCCGGAACAGCTCAAAACTTGCACTGGACAAGTGTATGATTGTAAATATTAATTCCTAATATAATAAGTAAGACTTGGGTAAAAAAAAACCCCCAACATTCTTAGAATTCAACCATGGTTGCTATGCTGGACACCAGACTGAGTTCTCTAAAAAGATTCTGCTCATCTTTTATGTGAAAGTGAACTTTTTCTGTTGTTAGGCTTAATGAGGGATGATCAAATGATTTTCCACTATTCTCACAGCCAGAAAAAAATTACTGTATCTTTTCTCTGGACTCATTTTTATTGTTAAATCCTGCCATTTTTCACAAAAGCTTGATGCAAAGCTTCACAATTTCACTTTGAGTTATAAATTAATATTAAAAACGCATTTTGTGACACTTGCCCTGCTCCTTCTTGCATTGGCTGCAGTCAAAAGTGTGGTTGATTTAGTGTGAGGAAGCTGAAGAAAACCTGCAGATAAGAGGGCCTTAATTATATTTAACTGTGGAGGATGGGAGCGATTGAAGTGTCTTGAACTGCCATGTAACAGCTGCCAGACAGTGACTGAGTGGAGTGCTTGGACCCACTGCAGTAATGGTATAACAAGGAGTCATCTGTCATCCTGTGAATGACAGACTTTGTGGCAGTTCAAGCTAATTTTCATTTTGTAATTGAGATTGACTAGTGCACCCATGGCTTGTTGCCACAATAATTCAAATTTTGTGAGCTCTCTGGAATGTACAAATTCATTTCATTTAAATGTCTTGAGCTATAGAAGCTTCTGCTTCTGTGGGTTTGGGAAAGGGACATCATTACCACCTGTAGTGAGCCAGCTCTTGGTGCTGCTGGGCACTTGGGTGCGAGCAACTCTGCAGTGATGCTGTGACAGCTGCAAGACGGAGGTGTGGCTGAATTGGCCCTGAAGGGACACCAGCTTGTGAGTTGTGCTGGGTTGCAACAAAGGCTCCACAGCACAGTGATTCTCTCTGATACAGTCAGTGTTGGATCTTGGGGAAGAACAGAAGGTTAAGACATAGGGTAAGAAGACTTCACAGCTAGTCAGACTGGATTGGGTGATTTCCTGAATGGAAGGCTGCACCTCCGCTATAGGTTCCAATAACCTTTGGAAGATTGATCAAATAATTAAACTGAGTTTTTTCTTTTTTTTTTTTCTTTTTTTTTTTCCTTTTCTATTTTAAGTTTTCAAACTTTCCCAGAGCTAGGAATTGTACAAGTTAATTTTGCGTCCTGAAAGAAATGCTCTTTTGTTGAAGCCTGGACTACTAGGGAATTCTGTTGTTTTTCTACAGTTTCTACAACATAAGAATTGGAAAAATCCTCATTCCTTTTTCATTTTCTGACATTTTCTGATAATATAATTTTTGTAGCTTTCCCCACTAGCAAATTGCTTTTCTGGGGTGAAGACCTTTGATGTATCTAATCTGTCCTGGAACAGAAGGTATTATGCAGTCCTTGTTATTCTCCTTCTCCTTGTTACTTTCCTACGCCTTTCAGTTTCATTTCAGCAAGGATATCTTAACTACAACAACTGAGTGCAGTCTGGTCTTACGCTACAGCATCTCACTGGTTTTGCTCTGCTCCTTTCACCATAATTCTTACTACTGTTTGCTTATTTGACAATTAAATTTTTAGAGGACTAAACATGAGTTATGATTTTTCCTAGACAGCAGCAATAGCCGAATTCCTATTCATTGTTATTTATAATTTAGGTGTTTTTCTTACCCTTCTTCCATGTGCTTTTCTGTGCTTTTTTATTACAGGATAATTTCTTTTTGTGAGGTGATCTTGTATTTCTAAAATCACTTTAATCTACTCCAGAACATTTTGTATCACCTATAAACAGTTACTGAACTATTTTCTTTTGAGAGCATATGTGTATGAAATAAACATCACTGGTTTCTGTGGAGAACTTTCTCTAAATTCCTGTTTTGTATCTGAGCACGCTACTACTCATGTGGATTTACCTAGTTTATCTGTACCTGAATCCTACTTGCTGACAGACTTGGCAGCGCTACTCTTCATTCCCAATGAAGATTTCTCATAAAGCTGATACAAATTTATGGTTTGTTGTTCCAAATCTTTCCAGAATGTGGCCCACGTGGACTGGTGGACTGGACTGCTGTGGGCTGGTGTGTTGCAGGATCAGTTATCCAAAATGCTGTGGCTTTCACTTTTGTGAAACATTGCATTTGAACCAAGGGTAAAGATTCAGTATGAATACAAGTGTAATTTTTAAAAAATCTTGCTAAAATGTGTCCTAGTAATCTGGTTTAGAGTGCATGTTGGTTTCTGAAATGCAAGCTCTGGATCTGGAGCTTATTTTGTCTACTCTTTCTACTCTCACCTAAGACCTGGAACCAAAAATACAGCGTGTTCCTATGTTTTTTAACTCCCAGTAAGTAGGTAATGATCGTCAATAGCACAAAGGTGTGACTGACTGATTTATATTTGACCTTTTCTATTACTAAGCAGCAGATGTCTGGCCTTGTCTAGTCAACACTGATTATTTTCTTATAAAATGCTCATAGGTCCTACTGAAGTAAGTCTAATATAAAAACCTAAAAGTCTAATATTTGTAACTGATCTACCAATAAAAGATGCTTATTTTACTTGTAAAAGATTTGTGTTCTTTTTTTTTTAAATTTTGAAAATGCATTTTCATGGGGTTTTACATGTATAACTTCCAGCTTCAGTTTGTGGAACTGAGTTATTAAAGAACATATTTTTCTGCTGTTTCAGCCCTTTTTGTACTTTCTTTCATATCTAATTTCTTTTGAAATTCACCATGTATTTGTAAAGATACCTTTTAAACCAAGATGTTCATGTTTGAAAACTGTTGCCTGATATTTAGTTGCCCTAAATGTAAATGATTCACTTGGAAATGATATGGCTTGGTTAGTTAAAATTATTCACGTGCGTGCAGAGGAGCTGCAAAGCAGAATTACTTGAACTGTTTTCCACAAGACAGAGCTAGTGTTTCTTTACTAGACTTTTGCTTATTTTCAGTTATTGTAGATAATATAATACAACTCGCTTTGTATCAAATAAAGTGTTTAGGAGACCTGCTTTTCACTGGTGACTGACAGTCTGCAGGGTATTTTTAGAGTGAGCCTACAAAACAAGGGGATTACTGCCTTATATCTCTGCACGTAAACCTCTTAGCATATTGTATAGAACCATAGTCAGAGTTTGCAGTTGCTGTGGTGTCTGAAGAATTGGGACATTTGCTTTAGAATAGTTATTGATGGAGAAAATGAGCCTTGCTTTCTTTTATTTGCTGAGTTTCACAGGTTTGTGAGAGGGAAATTATTTATCTTACATCTGCTAGAAAGAGCATTGCATATCTTTAGGAGTAACTTCTGCCTTGCAATGATCAAACTTGTATTTTTGTGACAGTTCAGGAGTCTGAATGTTTACTTTGGTGGTACTTCTCCTAAATAACATTGTGGAATACTGAGTACTATATTTAATTGCTGCAGTCTGGGGGTATTTATGTTTGAAAAGTCTGGCTTGTTTTACAAAATCCTAAGCTTCAGGACAGGGTCTCTGGTAGCTGAATGTTTTAGCCACACAATTGTTAACAGTGTATTGAAGTACACTTCATCATTTCATTTCCTGGTATTTCATAAGCTGTCTGCAATTTTGTTTAACTCTGGCTTTTGCCAGTAACATGTTTCTGTCATAACATTTTTTTCCCCTTGTTCCACCCTCATCTGTGGTGCAAATAGAATTGTCAAGTGCTCTGGAAAGAGTTGTGGAGTGCTCACATGATGCCTTAGCTCAGGTATGAGACAGCAAGAAATCTCATGGATTTGAGAGGTTGTCTTGTACCTCCCATCTTATGATGACAACGCATCACAGTTTCTAAGAATGCTGTCAAGAGACATTATTGTCACAGCTCTGATCTCTTGAGTCTTATATAAAGAGTTTAAGGTTGCCATTTCTGCTATATTTTCAAAAAGTATGATCTAAATATTACTTTCACTGTTGAAAGGTGGTATGCTTGTTTCAGTAGACTTTTAATTATGTATCCAATACATTATCTCCAACAAGTAAAACCCCCTTAATTTGAACTCTAAATAATAATAATAATTATTATTATGATAATAATAGCAACAACAAAATTTATTTGCTGGCTGAACAAATGAAGAAATACTTTACCTTTATACATATTTTGATGTCTTAGAATGCTTACTTGTAGTGTTGTATTATGAGATGTTAATTGGGTAATGAAAGGGTAAATGGATTGGAAAGCCATGTGAATAATGTGGTTTAGTCATCCTGTATTGCAAAAGCAGGACTGTTAAGGTTTTAGTGAGCATGCTCATATGCTAACATGCCTTCATTTGCTTCAGTGTGACAGTGCTGGATTTAATTAAATTTTATGGGATCTAAACTTACAAAAAGGCTCAAAGTTCTGCATTCAGAATCTGACACATGGGGTGACCTTTTCTTCCTTAGAAGATAAGGGTACTCTGTGTTCTTGTGCTGGTGAATAATTGCAGAGAAGCTGTTGCAGGGCAATTGCAGCAAGTTTTGGCTAACCTTTACCGTAGACTTGGAGAGATAGGACATTACATGTTTTTGTACTGTGTAAGTGGGAGAGATGGGGAGACCATTTGCTTTGCAGCAATGCTTAATAAGGATTTTTCCGAGAAGTTAAAACTCCATTCTGGCAGCTTCATAATAGACAGGGACAGACTGTTTACCTTGGCAGCAATCAACTTGCTTTCCTAGCTTGCCTCTTTTTTTATAAATGAAATGTTCTTACATTTTCATCTTAAATTTAGGGTCTCAAACTGTACATTAGAAAGCAAAATAGATCTAAATGTTTTGAACCGCTTCTATTTGTGTTTATACTGCAGGTAAGCCAGCCAAAACCAAATCTCATCCCAAGAAAATGACTTGAAACAAGCATACTTCCTTGCTGGTGTCCTGGTTATAGCCAAGATTACTGTAAATCTTGAAGTGTCAGCAGTGAACTGTATTTTGTAGGGAAAAGCAATGTGGAATAGTCTTCTGGAATATGGAAGTGTGGGTTGTTCACGTTTCTTTGGTTTGACCCTTCAGCATATTAGGTGTATTTCATTGGGGATGAGCACATAGAGGGCAGATAGTTGTGCAGCTGCTTATACCTCACCCATGTGCAACAGGCAATAGAGTTGTGAATTAGATTTGTTTTTTCTTTAAATTACTTGATCTGATAGTATCAAGTTAATTGAATTAGTTTTATGTGGAGGCTTGTAAATTTTAGAATGATCCTTATAACACATTGTTCTTAAAACTGTATTTCACTGCTGTTTGGAGTGCGTACTTCTAGGAATTTTGTTCATGTGTCAATACTACTCCGGTGGTTCAGGCTTGTAGGAGGACTTTGTACAGTGAATCAGGAGGATGGCACCCAGCGTGTGTGTGGGGGTGTGTTCCCTCGTGCCCCTGGGTATTTGTTGCAGGCTGCAGAGTACTTTGCCCTTATTTGACCCACGACTTTCTTTTTTCTAAATTGGTAAAGTAAATAGGAAACAGTATCAAATTCTGAAAGATAACAGAAAGTAGTCTCAAACCCTCAGAATGGTTTTTAAAAACTGGCTGAAGACTTAATACCCGTTTTTATACTTTTCCATTACAAACAGAAAAGATAACAGATAATTGAATGCAGATTAAATAATCTTTATGAAGGCTAGAGTTCAGAAGAAAGATAAAAAAATATGTTTGTGCTGTTTCTTTGTCCTCAGTGTTGAAACTGTAAGTGGTTGCTTAGTGGAAATATGTAGTACACCCTAGTTTAAAATGTAACCAGTTAAGTTTGTGAATGCAGTTCAGGTACCCAGGTACCCATATTGTCCTTCTGCCCTGCAAATTGTGTAGTTTGGATCACTTCGTAGCAGCAACTGCTCTGCAAGAAACATTTATGCAGAATGTAAACGAACTGCTTATCTAAAGGTATGGTTACGTGGGTAAACTCTTGCAAGGCAAGCTAAGCTCCAAATGTGCATCATCAGCAGCTTCCCCCTCATATTCAGTTAATATGAAAGCTTACCCATCTCTCACTGAAGGGTAAATTGCTGGCTTGTGCTCACTGAAGGGTAAAAGTGAAGGGTAAAACACACTTGTACAGCAGAGCAGCTAACAAGACCTGAATTAACATGCTGGTTTATCTTGCAGTAATTTGTTCTGCAACCATAGCCTGATGATGCACAAGGCAGTGAAGCCAAGAGTGCTTCAACATGCACTTCTATCCATGACAGCGTTGTTTCTGCCAGCTCTGCCCCTAAGATGTCAGTGGACTGATAGAGGTGTAAGTAATAGTTTTTCTGGTGGTCAGAAGAATAATGGTGCTAAAGCTTTCCTTAAATTGCCTTTGGAGCTCTGTTTCCAAAATATATCAATTTGCATAAAAATAGATGACAACATAAATTTAAAAACTCACTTGTCTTTTTGATAACTTTTGTAGGATTTTGTATGGTACTTCCGAAACTGGTCTAATGTCTGGTCTTATGTTGTAATCTCTTGGATTACAAAAGTGTTGGAGGTTTTCTTGTTGTGTGAGTGGCTTTGTTTTGTTTTATTGGGGTTTGCTTAGCTTGGTTTCTTTTCTCCAGTGGGCATGATCATTCAAGATATTCAGCTGTCTGCAGTGAGGTAACCTTGAAATGTACCAGGACTCAAAGTGGCTCTGTTTCCTCTTTTCTCCAGAAGGTTCAGGATTTTCAGCCTTTGTTAGCAGTTTGATGTAATGTTATGTTTTGTGATTTAAATAGATTTTGAGTTCCCTATCTTGACTTTTCACCAGGTTTGCCTTCAAATAATGTTTCTCCATTGTCCTCTTTCTCTGGGCCCAAGGTGGATTTGTAAAAGTGAAAAGGAAATAGTGGTTTGGGTGTTTTGGTTTGTTTCTTCTGGGTGATTTCAAAATACTCCTAATTACAGGACCAAAATAAGTTGCTCAATAAAAAAAATATCAGAGACTGATAACTTTCATCTTACATATTCTCAAAACATAGCATAAAACTTTTTGCAGTACCAGTGATGCTGTAAGTTTAGTAGAAAATACCCTGATAGCTTGTTACAGCCTAGGCCGGTGTCTGTTGTGTTGGCAAGCATGCTAGGCTTGCATGGAAATGTGAAGTGCCCTGCAAAGAATTCAAGTAGAAAATGCTCACTCATCTCTCTTTAGAGTGTCTGTGCAGAGATTTTGAGTTCCAGATAAAATTAGTAAAAATTTCAGCACTTTATTGTAGCAATTTGTGTTTTTCTCTCCTGAATCCTCAAATATGCAGCCTCTGTGAATTGTTCTATTTAACACTTTTCCATCAAATGACAGTTCTAGTTACATTGGCCTGACATGATGTTACCAGCACATCAGGTGTTTATAGAACACATGTTTTGCAACCTACTCATAAGTCTGACATTTCAGAAAACCCAAGTGTGGCCATTGGCAAGAGGTCACTGGTTGCCTGACCAGAAATTAATTTTGCTGTTTGTCAGCATTTCTATCAAATAGAATAAGCTATTTTTAAACTGTTCATTGCCAACATGTCCTCAAAAATAGAACATGTAGGAAAATGGGTTTGGTTTTCAGGGAAAAGGAAATACTTTGGGCAAAATGCCACTTCAGTTTCTCATACAAAATGTTGTTGAGGAACTGTTATTCTTATCCTCTCCTGTGGGTTGAGATTCCTGGTCAGAATAAATGTCTGATAAGGCACCAGTCTCATGGGGAAAAGTAATGCCCAGGAGGGAGAAGTCCAACAGAATGCTCACATAAGCAAATGTTATGATAAGGTGATTAGACTGTGGTTTTTCACAAGTGGTACAGTGGTTGTGTGTTGTTCTCAGTTCTTGCTTTGCTATTCAATGAAGTTTTTGAGATTCAGAGTTACCTTGAGAACTTCAAAACCAACTCCTGAGCCTTTCTGCGTCTCATTGTATCAGTTTAAGAGTCCGTTGCCCCTTTTGGTAGCACGGAGTGTCTGTGCCCATTTGTCACTCACTGGAGTGGCAAGGGTCAGGCAGCTGGGCTGTAAGCCAGGTGCTGACCAGATTCCTGCGCTTTCCACTGAAGCAGCTGGAGCAGTGGTTTTGCTCGTTGTGCTGTGGCACTGCCAGTCTGCAGCAGGGACAAGAGTGGGTGTCTGTCCTTATGAGCTGAGGTGCCATGTAGAGATTTGCTGCAGTACGTATCACCTGCCCAAGGTGATTGAATGGCCTCCCTTGAAATTCTGATTCCTTTAGACTGACGCATAGAGTCCTGTGCCTGCAGTTTGTAAAACAAAGTGTGTAACTAATATTGCTGTAATGCCTCTCTAGGCCTTGATGGAAAATAGAAGCCTTGCAACTCCTCTTAAAACTTTGAGAATTGCCTTTGCACATTCAGAGATTTAAAAATGGCTTTTAGCTTGTAAAATAAAGAAACTGTGTTTATAGAGGAGTGTCGTGGCTTAACCCCAGATGGCAACTAAACCCCATCCAACCACTTGCTCACTCTTCCTGTTGGAATGGGGGAGAGAATCACAAGACCAAAAGTGAGAATCTTAATGGGTTGAGATAAAGACACTTTTAACAGGTAAAACAAAAGCCACACAGGCAAGCAAAGCAAAGCAAGGAATTCATTTACTGCTTCCCATGGGCAGGCAGATGTCCAGCTATCCCCAGGACGGCAGAGAGCTCCATGATGCGTAAGGGTTACTTGGGTAGACAAATGCCATCACTATGAATGTACCCCCTTCCCTCCTTCTTCCCTCAACTTTACATGCCAAGCGTGATGCCATATGCTGGGGGATATCCTTGTTTGTCAGTTGGAGTCAGCTGTCCCAGCTGTGTCCCCTCACAACTTTCTGTGCCCTGCAGCCAACTCAAATGGTAGGGTGGGGTGAGTAGCAGAAAAGACCTTGGCTTAGTGTAAACACTCCTTAGCAACAACTAAATCAGTGTGTTATCAACATTTTTCTCAGGCTAAAGCCAAAACATAGCACTGTACCAGCTGAGAGAAAATTAACTGTTCCAGCTGAAAGCAGAACAAAGCTGCTTCAGCTTATTGAGTGGTAAGAAATGTGCATGTTTTTTATTTTGCACGTATGTTCTATTCTCTAAACCTGCTCAAGTAAATTCAAGAAAATATTTTATGTTACTATTATGTGAAGCATTTTGTAGCTGTGAAGGAATGAAGTTAACAGTTCTTTATAACTAGATATTTGTGATTGAGAATCCTTGAGCAACTTGCTATCCCTGCTCTTACACTGTTTGTTAGACCTCGTGGCTGTTCTAGGTACATACTAGGGACAGTTGCCTATAGCCTTTGCCATACGTCTCAACTCTTCACTTAATTTGCCAGAGAGATTTGGATTGCTTGGAGCGTCACACCTTGTTGCTTTCAAATGCTCATCATTCAAAAGCATTCAGATGCTTTTGAGTGCAGATGTTTGCTGTAATAGTGGTGTTTGTTCTGGCTGTTTTCTAATGTAGAAATACTTAAGGTATTATCCCATGTGCTGAAAGAAGGCCCCAGACTTGATGCTACCAGAATGCTACCAGACCCAGGCATTATTGAATTCATTTGCCACTGTACTTGTGCATGCAAGTATCATGTACCTTATTTGCACTTAAACAATTACCATCACCACACTTAAATTTCCTAGTGAGATAGTGGTGTTTTCTTTATCCATCAGTATATCTTCAAATTATTACTTATTTTATAATATTTCTTTTAATAATTATGCAAAGATGCAAGATTCTAGAGAAATGAGCCAGTATCATGCCCCTAAGATACAGTGAAAACTGACTTTCTTAATTATCTACTGCTTGAGCAAGAAAGTCAGTTCCTGAAGGAAGTTTTGGGGGGCAGTAAGAAAACTCACACCCTTTTGTTATTTGGAGTGACTAAAGTGCATCAGGAGATACAAAATAATTTAGTATTTTTAATTAGTGTAGTGATTTTGTAAATGCTTTTAATTTCTGAGTTTTGTTCAGCTTTGAAATAGTTGCATTTTGACTTCAAACTTCTAAAATAGAAGATACCACAAACATGAATGTGTTGGTTTTTCTCACCTGTGTCAAATAGTTTTAACTGGGAGATACTAGTTCTTTTCACAGTTTAAAAAGGTGTTCAAACTGCTTTTAAAGCAGCTTTCATTCAAAGGCCACCTATTGACACCCATAAATATCTATATTCTGTAGCTTATTCAATCTAATGGGAAATAAGCATATATAATTCAGTCAGATTTTGTCGCCTTACATTCTGCAGCATCTTCTTTTCTATCAAAATGAGATGTCGTGGTTCTAAGAAGGCATCTTTTTCAGGAAAGACGACCAAACCTCAAGAAGCCTTTCAGTATGTCTTCTATATTCCCCACATTGTATGCCATATGATTTTACTTCTTCAGCTGAATATTGAGTCTTTTTATTAGTCGTAATTTCTCTGATAGCTTCTTGAATAATTGTGGTTTGAATCTAATAAAGGTGAGCATGTCTAAAGTATAGATTGGATTGTATATAGAAATTGATATATAAAAGAATAGTGCATAAAAAGCTTTGAATTCTGGGGTTTGGAAGTATACTTACAGACTTGTCTTCCACTTTTGAAGAAGTGCATTTCTCATTTAAACATAAGAACTTCTACCAGGAGACTAAGCAAGGGCTGGCCTGTTTCCCTCAGTAAAAACATGAACCTATCTCTTGTACTTGAAGAACAGCACAAGCACCTGATTTTTGGAGCAGTTTTAGAGCTATGAATCCTTGCCTTGCATGAGTGCCTTGGAAGCTTTTGCTACTGGTGTCCCGCTTGGTTTCTTTAGGTAGGTGTTTAAATTTGGGGAGGCAGGATTTCGTGTGCATCACTCTTCAGAGCTTCTCTGTCAGCTATTTTAGGTAACCTTATGCTCCCAATAATGGTTACTCCTGGGTCTAATGCTTCACTTGCTGTGGAAAGACATTAAAAAAGTAATGTGGATTTGTGTTTTCCGCTATGAAGTGAATATCCGTCTTTCTCTGAATCTATGTCCAAAATATTTTCCTTTCACTTGTCCTTTCATTCATCTTTGCAATAGCTCAGGTTTTTCACAGGGACATTTGTCATGGTAGTGCTTGACCCAAAGTGGCTAAATGTGTGTTTGGTACCTATTGGCAATATTCTTTTTTTCTTCTTCTAGGACGTGAAAATCTGAGAAATGAACAAATTACGGCAAAGCTTTAGGAGAAAGAAAGATGTCTATGTCCCAGAGGCCAGCCGGCCTCATCAGTGGCAGACTGATGAAGAAGGCGTTCGTACTGGCAAGTGTAGCTTTCCTGTTAAGGTAAGAGCTTCTTCATTTCTTTTGGATATCCATGAATTATTATTTGGGGGGTTTTTGGCAAGCATAAGCCGGTGACATGCTTCATTACACACTGACCTATTTTACAGTCAGCTCTCATTGCAAAGGATGTGGCTTTTTTTTAAAACCAGATGACTCATGTAACAAATGCCTTGGAAAATCAGTCTGAGATCCTGCATTATTATCTAGTTGAAATAAATCATGTAGCTAGGCAGAGGAGTAATACAATATTTGTCTTCATTTTTCTGGAAGAGCAGAAATGATAGACCTCTGGGACTGCATGGAAAGGTACTCAGTTCTCTCTGTTAAGAGAGTAGTTGTGGTTACAGTGTGACTTGTAAGGTAAGTGGTGGGCTGTGCTTGGAAAGCAATGCTTCCTCCCTCTTGATAATTGAAAATATTGTCAGGTAACACCTGGGATTTTGACCAGTGCATGAGGTTAGAAGCACATTCTAACTTCTGAGAATGCCTTCTGTGCTACAATTTTGTATGTGTATATTGCAGAATATAAATGTATGTGAAACTAAAATGACCTTTTTGAATTCTGATAACTTGTTCCAGATTATCAGAGTATTATAAATAGGTATTTTCTTTCCTGTGTCCAATTCTTTCCTCTTTATTTAAGAATCAATATTTTAATGTTTTAGAATAATATTTAATATTAATACTTTAGAAAGATCATAATAAAAATAAATATAAAATTTAGAGTAGCTTGTTGCATATGCTCACCTTCCTTCCTCAAGGTACCCTAATACTGAATCTACAGTAGATTGGATTTGGGCATACACTTGGGCAAAGATAAGGGATTAAATATCTATCTGTAAGAAACACAGTCTGTGGTTCTGACACCTAAGGACCTTTCATTAGTTCTTATATGTATTATGCTTAAAGTAATTTTGTCTGTTAAACATGTGATGTTGCTAGGTGGAATTCTTGAATCTGACTGTTTCATATTTTTGTGAAGCTGTGGATTTGCGTAGATAAATAGTAAGTTTTAGATAACTTTCACACTAGGTTAATGCCCTGCTTTACCCTAGCAGAGTTGCTTCTGTGTGCTCTTACATATACTCAGGTGTATACAACGTTTCTAGTTGCTTGCTTATTTGTCTTTGTCTTGAGTTACTTTCTGCTAAAAGGAAGGAAATGTAATTCAGTACTAAACAGAGATGGTGTTTTGCCAAAGCTTTGAAAGCAATTGCTCTGTTACAGTTCAAACTTAAATTAAGGTTTAACACTGTCTAGGCAAGAACAGAGTTGTAAGTTTGAAGACGGTTATTTTTTCATAATTTAGACATTACACAGGTTGGAAAGCGAAGTGCTCAATTTCAAGGCATTTAGTTTTATTCTAACTTTATCAATCCTTTACTGAACACAAAGAGTGTGAACCACTTCTCACTGTTTAAAGACTGACTTTTTAAAAGCTCTCGATCAGGACTTGCACTTCTAATGATAAATGCTTCCTGTATTTAAATGAAGCATTTGTCTATTCTGGGCACATGTACCCAAAGTCAGAAAAAGGTTTTGGGCTATTCTGTGCTAAAAAGGCATAGAAATGGATGAATCTTTGCATGTTGTCATCATAATGGGACTTTTTTTCACTTACTAGTCTGCTTTTAATTGGAATTCACTGAATTAATTTAATTTGTTCTTTGGACAAAAATGCTCTTAAGGGAAATATATCCCTGCATATATTTCTTGATTTGGTCAGAATGGTAAGCTATTAATCTTTAAAGAATTTGCAATTAGGTGAAAACTTAAATTCAGAACAATTTAATATTAAGAAGCGTTTTATCTTATTTGATTACAATTTATTGTCCAAAATACTGTACCTTGAGATGGACAAAGTGGAAATTATTAGGCTTGCAAAGTGGGTGTTAACTGGTGTTTAATAGATACAGACAGGAAGTAAGCCGTTGTGAGGGAACAAGATAAACCACATGTAGAGTCATCGCTTTAGTGGGTGGTACTGTATTTTGCTCACAGAAAGAATAGAACTTTGTGCAATTGAAGGAGAGCATCCTGTTACGCCATTCTTGGGTATTTTTTGGAAATTCATACGTTCCAGGAAAAGTATGCAGTCTCCTATGTACTTAAATATCTGTTGAGGTGACTTTTCTTCCTGCTGTTCCTCAGTAGAGCAGAACAAACGGAGATATTTTGAAAAGAATGGTTAATGAATAGGAATGCATTCAGATCTGAAAGGTGGTGAAAACACCTTAATTTTCTTTAAGTTCTGCAATGGGAATTCCAGAGTGGTCCATTGTCTGTAGCGTAGCTGCTCAACCACACTTGAATATGTTTGGGAGCAGGGGGATTAGTCTGTCCTTATTTGTTCTGATCTGCCTTGCCCGCTCTCTAAAAGTCAACTGTAATTCTTTGGAGCTCAAAGTGTCACTGAGGAGCAAGACCAGAATCTGGCTTTTGCAGGGATGACGAAGATTTTACCTGTATTCAGTGAAGACCTGAGAATTGTTAACAGATGTTGCAGCTGTCTGTAAGATTCTCTGTTTGAAAGAAAAATACGTGACACTCATGTAGTAGCAGCCATGTTGCAAGCTTTGTTTCTTTTAGTGCTTGCTATTTTATTTAGGTACAACTCTGTAATATTCTTTTTTGTTTTGAGAGAGAGACAGAGGAGACCAGTGCAAATGCATAAGGGAACATTTGCTCTTGGTTTCTCTTGTTAAAAAAAGATCTCTTAAATTGGTTTGTTTTTCAACTTCTTGCCTTTGGGCATTTATATTTTGCCCAGAGCTCGAGTGTTTGTAGAGATTTATCCTTTTTTAGACATTACAGAGCATGTGGAAGCACTTTGAAAGTCATGTTGCAAACAGGATTTCATCCTGCCTTCAGGCTTCACGCTGGTAGTGTTGGACAGGGACTCCAGCACAGTATCTGCTCATTCATTGTGCTTGGAGGATGCTGTACTGCAAACAGATTTAATGTTACTGAAAGGTTTTCTATGTTGGCATAGATCTTGAAGCTCTTCCTGTGCCATGTCCAGCTTATTGTTAAAGTCCTTAAGTGTGCTGTTGGATTTTGAGCAAATCTGATACATCTATGGATCGTCTTCCTTTTGGTAGAGAAGATGTTCTGTGGAAAGTATTGGCAAAATTCCTATCATGCTCCTTTATGTTGCTTTAAAATTCAGGGAAATGGATTCGATGCACAGTTGATTCTCCCCAGTTCTGTGCTCATAAACTTGGAGGTGGTGATAATCATGGGTGCATACTGTTCCTTTTAGTCAATTACACTCTTTTTTATTTTGTTTAACCATCTTGTGTTTTTCTACTAGCTGGTGAGGCTGTGTTGCATGTAGCCAGCCATTGATCCTATTTTCTCAGTCATCTTAGTGTGTGTAGATGTAAATACAGATAGTTCTTCTCTGTTTTGGAAATCTAACCATGCTTGAGGTGGTAATCTGACACTCAAACATAGGGTCACGGAATGGCTCCTGACTTTCCTGTAGTGGTCTTCTGTGTAAACTGCTCTGAACCCACTAAAGTTAGGTTGAAAGAAGAGCCAAGGATGGTGGAGCCTACAACTGAATGGACTTTTTTGCACTCCACTGCAAGAGCAAAGACGTGTTTGTCTGTGAGCAAAGGTATGGAAAGGATGTTAAACTTGTGTTTAGAAAGTGACTTGCAGGCTTTTGCTATTCCGCTGGGAACCTAAATGGTGTTGCTCTCCTAACTTTGGTGGTGTGGAGATACAATACATTGCAGCTTTTATAGATGTTCAACAAGAGTTGCCCTATCATTAAATGTGTCACTGGTACGTCTGCTGGAAAGTCTGTGCAGAAGTCTGTTTTCAGGGGCAAATTCTTTACCACTGTGCTAACAAACTGAAAAGTAAATACTGTGTTTCAGTAGCAAATCCTTCCTCTGAGAGAAGAACTGTGCCAGATGCATGCAATAGATAGGCGCCTTAGATGAAGACATTGTATTTAAAACTATTCAGAAGTAGAATATGCTAACAGACATTACAGCTGTGCTTATCAGTGCTATAATTTATTTATACATCATAATTGAAAAAATGAAGTTCATTGACGTACACATTTTCAAACTTGCTTTCTTGCTCCTGACACTACCTCACTGAAAACATACAGCTGTTCTATGTTATAATGACTAAAATATTTGACACTAGGGCTTCTTTTGTCTGAAAAGCCTTTTCGAGTGTCCCTCTGGGTAAGTGGTTTTCATTCATACCAATGCACTTTGGAGTAACTGGCCTGTGAAATTTATATCAGAAAAATTAGGTCATTTCCTTCTACCTAATAGAACTAAACAAACCAAACATTTGTAAGTTCTTGGTGGTCCTTACCAAACGTATTAAACAGAATATTAACAGCTGATTGCTACCTGTTCTAGAAGACACCACAGTATTTTGGATCATTTAATTAGTTTTGTTCTGTCACTTCCATGTATTTGATGATCAGTCTCTTTTGATGTTAAGGTATCTAGGGCTACTCTGGCATATAGCCTGCAAGTTTACTTGCATTTTTTTATTCCATGTGTTCCAACTGTAAGACTAAAGATATTGGTGAAAAAAGCTGGCATGGAAGAGTAGCGAAGACATTTCTATCTCTGAGATCCAGGGTTTGCTGCTGAGTACCTGGTATCATGGGAGTTAGCCCTTCCACTCAGCCTTGATTTCTGTGTTAGTGTTGACCAATAACAATTGTATGGGTGCAGTTGTACTTTCATATATAAAAGAATTGATTTTTCAGACTAAATATTCTTGAACTGTTTCCTGTCTAGCCCTTGCTTTGGTGGGAGATGTTTGGAAGACACCATATTGCTCTGTATTCAAGGAAAGAGCACAACTGGCACGAGCCCTGTAGAGTGTCCTCAGTGGGACCTGTGAATGTCAGTTCTCATCCCTGGGGTCCCTGCGTTTGCTGTTGAGCCATACGTGGCCCTGCTGAAGCCACTATCAGTAGGAGATAGGCCATTTCTGTCACTTTGCTTTGTGCTCTCACACCACTTGTGGCTACCCAATTGTCCTCTTTAGTTTTGGAGTTTGCATATTGAACTTTATTGCTTAATGGCAAATTTATAAATCTCATATTAAATACAGCTACTTATTTTTAAGAAGTGTATAAATAGAGCTTGCATGCCATTCTGTTCCTTCAAGTCAGAAAGACTGGTGCCAGCACAATAAAATGACTTTTATTTCATGTCTTAAATGCACTTCTAGTTTGAAATAATAGCTGTGAAAGAATTTACCAGCATGTTAATGCTGAAGTGCCTTTAAGTTAGGCATGTGATATTTTTCACTGTGAAAGCTTGAGGTACTTGAATAGACTTTGGAAACTATGTTAAGTATTTTTAAGAAGTTAATGTGACAAATCTGCTGATTTCTGTAATGTTGCACAGTCTTACACATTAAACACTAGAAATCCCTACCTCCGAAGGCATTAACTGATGTTAGCAATGAACAGTAACCATTCCTATTCAATGCTAACCCTCAGCAAGTAATGTTACATTTAAAAAATCCTGCAGCATTTAACATCACAGGAAAAAGGCCGGAAGACAGCTAATTATAAAATGCAATGATTATAATGGAGATGTGAAGCTTGCCTTCAGTATATTGCTATGCATTTTTGTCATGACTAAAAGGAATGTAAGGCAATCCCTAATCTTTAAACTTTTCACCCTTGTGTCCGACTCTTAGTTTTGTTTGAATAGCCTTGCAAACAAGAAGTTTTAAATGAAGCTTCTTGCTGAGTTTTAAAAACCTCCTGTCTTTGGCCAAGGTCAAATTCTTAAATAATTTCATAAACTTCACATTGTTTTAAAGATACAACAATTAAAGTTTAGAGCTATACGAATGGTTTGGATGTTCTTGCAGAAATATTTACTTTAAATGTAATTTAGTTATTGGAAATCAAAAAGTTCTCATTGGGTTTAATTCTGTTTTTTAAAATTAGGGGATCTCCAGTGTCATACATGGAAACTGAATTTTTTGCAGGAGTTGGCGAAAAGGTACAGTGTGCACCTGTGCAGTGTGTGTATTGAACTGTGCTATCAACCCTTGATTTTCTTATTTTTTTATTTTCTTTTTTTAAAAGAAAATTTTAAATTTATTTAATAATGCTGAATTCCTGGAAAAATAGGAATTGCGCATTAGAGCATACAATCAAAAACCAAGGTCTGACAGTACATCTGTGAAGCTGTGAAGGGGCTAGGAGAAATAGTGTGTTTCAGCTTCATCAAGGGAAATTTAGGATATGCATTAGCAATAACAACTCAGCAAAGTAACCTCCCTTTCTACAGTGAGATATGTAAACTACAGGGTAGAAGGTCTAGCCTATTGATCTCCAGTTACAGAAATGTCATAATACTTCAAGGCTGACTTCTCTGATGTAGATGTGGAAGTAGATCCTGCCCTGAAGCAAGTGCTGTCCTACATAACCTTCTGAGTTCCTTCTCTTCCTCATTTTAGGGATTTGTAAGAAAATGAAGAATATAGTATTTGTGTATCCTGTATTGAGCTTTGCTATTTCATCTTCAATATTCCTAACTGGAAATGTTTGTAATTCCCTCACAGTGTTGTTACTGTTGACAATGATAAAGGTCATGTGAAAATCAGTAGGAGAAATGCACAGTGTGGCTCTTTGGTGGGTGTGATGTGAAAAATAGGGAGAACTACTGGTATAGATACTGCTTTAGATTCCTTTGACCCTTGCTCTTCAGAGACATTTAACAATCATAGCCTGCTGCAGCTCGTGTTTTGAGTGCTTTAACAGGTTGATGAGACATTTTGATTGCTGGTGACGTGTAGAATCCAAACTAACCTATAACTTTGACTAAGCAAAATTAAACTTTGTGAATGCTTAATCATAGAGTTTCTGTTGTCTGTGCTTCTACAGCTTTGTCTAAGTGAACATCTGTTTCAAACTGATAAATTTAAAAAGCAGGAGCATGAGTGAGAGGAGAGAAATAAATTATTGAACACTGGAATGTAAATCTTACAGAAGTCAGTGGAAAAGTATCTCAGCTTTAAGACATATCCAGGATTTCTGGATTTAAGCTTATGTCTAGTTGCAAGACAGCATTTCACTGTGAAACTGGAGCTCAGGCTTTAATTCTTGAGCCAATTCTTGATGCCAGTTCCAGAAGCATATCTACACATGCAGATGTTAAGTAGTCAGTCTTACTGTTGCAAATAATACCCCAGAACTTATAAAGAGGAAGAAAGAGGAATGTCGTTGCCTCTAGGTAAAATACCAAGGAATGCTGGTGTGCTTCTCTTTATGGCAGCTAGTTTCCTAGCACAGGACACCTTGGCCAAGACTTCAAGTAAGCTCATTTCCTGTGTCCGTCCAGCTTCAAATGTGATCCAAAGAACCTAATCTGTTATTGCAAATAAAACAGTGCATGTGAACATCTGCTGATATAGACGGAACTTGAGTTATTTGTGTAGCTGAGTCTGTTCTAAACAGAGACTGTAAAAACATATTACCAGACTTGAACAAACAGAACTGGCTTGAGTGAGTCGTCCAGGTTGAAGGAGCTCTGATGAAGGATCTTCCTTTTGCCAGCTGTTATTGTTGAACTCTGAAATACTGAAAACTGAGTCAGCCAAGTGTTTGTGAGAGAAATGAAAACAAAGCCGATCAGGGCAGTATTTCTTATACTAGGACATGGATGGTAGATCTGCTTTATTTCTGACCAGCAATGTTTCTGACCTGATATATCAGCCCTTGATGTTTTAGTAGGAGCAATTTCAATGGCATATATTTGGGAGAAGTCTGTAGGACAGCTTCACCAAAAACGCTTGATATGGTAATTTGAACTGTGGACTTTTAGATGAAATTTGAAAAAGTTTAAACTGTCAAAAAAGAATGAAATTTCTCAAGCACTTTTCAAATTCAAAGGATGTTTTGCTATGTGCCAATTTAACTTGTTCCTGTGTCGCTTGCTTTATGTTTGACTTGAGACTGATACCAAACACCACCATCAGTGAAAGAGAACGTAGAGATCAGTGATGAAGAGGGAAAGTTTTTTTTTGTTTTTGTTTAATTTGCAGTACCATAATCTCATCTTTTTTTTTCTGAAAATGTTTATATAAGCAATACTTCTATTTTATAAAGTTTGTGTTAAAGACTTCACCACCAGCCCCTGAAAGTACTTTATTTGGATTAAAGCTTTTATGTTATGGTAGTCTGTATGTGGACCCTGCCCACAAGGGTTTTAGTTTTCTGTAATAGCACTGGTGGTTAATTTCTGGTATAAAGATTAAATCTCTTACAGAACATCTTATGTCCGAGAACTGCTGATGTCATGACTATCATTCATTGGTTGCTATGGAAATTAAGTAGGAGTGCATTCAATATTAATACTGCATTCCTGCTATGTGCATTTTCCTGATGGAAAAGTACTCACTTTCTCCAGGAATACTAACTGCAACAAACCCTGTGACAATATGTCACGGGTACTCCTTTCCTTACTGCTCTCAGAGTCATCCTCCACAGTAAGGCTTAGGAAGTTCACGTCGATATTTGTGAACCCAGCAGTTACGTGTCCCAGTCCTTGCGTGTGTGTGGTAATGTGCTGCCATGGATTTGCATGAGATTTTACTTAGATAGGACAAGTTGCTGCCCAGGCACTTCAGCAGTATGTTTCCTCTCTTTTCGTTTGAAAGGGAAGTTCCTTTCAGAGATCCTGAAAGATTGTGTATGAAAGTGTGGGATTTGTGTATCTGCTTTGTAAAGTGGTTTCCATGTAATCTCTTTCCTGTGGTGGAACAACAGAGTTTAATAATGGTTTATTTTTCTTAAGTCCTTAATTCTGATGTTTAACTTTCATTTCAGACTCTAACTAGTAGCTGTATTTCCTCTATTAAATTTTGAAATGTCACTCATAAAATGCTGTTCCACTAACAAGTTGAGCCAGTATTTCAAATTTAAGGCTATGTTGAGATATATTTGCAATTTAACACTTCCGTTTAAAATGTAAATACTAGAAAAG
The DNA here is from genome assembly GCA_013400975.1 of Atrichornis clamosus. Taxonomy (NCBI): domain Eukaryota; kingdom Metazoa; phylum Chordata; class Aves; order Passeriformes; family Menuridae; genus Atrichornis; species Atrichornis clamosus. Next base: position 66,380 of record WBMZ01014675.1, read on the forward strand.
GTCCCAGTCTTTGACAGAGTTTTTTGTCAATTTTCTTGAGGAAATATATATATCTATATATCTTTGATTACAACCCATTAAAAGTCAGATAAACATTGTAGCACTAGTTAAATACAGGAGCTATGTATATCTCCTCTCAGCCTGGTGCGGGGGGAAAAGTTTTTAGAAATAAGCTTGAGGACTTGGAAGGGGAGTAGCTGCTTAAGGGTTGTTTGACTAAAAAAAGAAGAGGACCACAGGATTCTGATTATACAGTTGAAATTTATTTTTACAAGAAAAAAGAGTATATTGGCATGTACAAGCAATTAACACACCATCACCCCATCCCAAAAAAAAAAAAAAAACCAAAGCAAGAAGAATTTTGACATTACGTGTAAAGTGTACAAGGCCACTGATAATGATGAGCTTCTGGTTTCTGCAAAAACAGTGCAATGGCAAGAACAAGGTTTTGGGGTTTTTTTGATGAAGGGCTAAAATTGTAAGGTGTAAACAGAAACAAAGCACCTTTTGTCCTCTATATCATAAAGAAGTATTGTGTGACGATGTAATTTCTTTTATAATTCAGAATTGATTGATGCTGAATGAGGTCTGTGGATTGTACTCTTTTGGTGTGGATAGATGCACTTGATATGTGTAATAATGTCTCCATTCACTGGAGTGGAAGCAGTATTGAAAACTGCAGCTAAACTTGCTGTCTCCAGCAGCAGTGGCATGACTGATGGCTGAAAGTTGGAGCATGGGACTTGAATAGAGGTTTGGCAACACAGGGGAGAATGGTTGTCTGTTTTGCACTGTGGCATGAGGCAATATTTACCCTGCTCAGTTTCTCCCTTTTCCAAGCAAAAGGCAGGTTGCCAAGTACAGGGACTGAATGGTTTGAATCTTCAGTTTGGAAACATTTTGGCTACACTGGAGTAAATGAGATGTGCAGATAAGTCAGGAAATCCAAAAGTTGTCCTCTGTATGGATGTTATATAATGGTCATTCAAACTAGATAGCTTATTCCCTACACATTTTTTTTCTGTCCAGTATAAACCTCAGCCTTATTCCTGCCTATATCACTCTGTTTTTAAAGAGAAGTTACTAAACCAAGATCTTTCTCATGACAAACATGTATGACAGAATTTCTGCATCTCTGGAACTTCTCCCAGAGGAGTCATGGTGCAGCTGAGTAGTAGATGATATACGTATGTGCTTCCAGACACATGGTAATTGCATCTTTAGTTGTTACAATTCGTGCGGTTTTAGGATTAAAACGTTCCACTTTGTGTTCTGGAGAAATGAGGATCTTGCGCAAGTGTTCAGTGAGCTCAGTTGATGGAGTACAGTTGCTGTTTTGGCAGCTCTAGCATTCAATTATAAGGCTTCAGCCTCAGAGAACTCCTTTTGAAAAAGCTCTGAAGAGCCAGATCTCTTTTATTTACCTTCTAGTTTCTGTGCAATTTATTTTTCAAGCTGTTCTCCAGCTGTGAGGGCTGATTTAAATGAAATTCTTCTAGATTTGTTCCATCCACATTTAACTCTGTTCTTAAAAATGCCACATAGTGTGATTTAATGCTAGAGCTCTCTATCACTTAAGATATTTTAAATCTTTCAGCAGTTGAATGATATATAGAGTCTTCTCTTGCCTTGCATGAAAAAACCTTAACTTTCCAATTTCTATTAAATCTTTGAAACAATTGATTTTCTCCATTTAGTTGAATCTGTTCATCTGAGAGTACTTCAATTTTGTTCTGTGAGTGAAATACTTTTTGTACGGTGTCCTAATTAATGAAACAAAACCTAAGATTTCAAATAACTCAAGACAGAATATTCTGTTATAGAGTGTGACTTCTTAATAGATAATTAAACCTGGGTTTACTACATCATTGAGTGACACATGCATTTATTCTGATACTCTAAAACCACTAATTCACTCTTTTGCTAGCCTAGATTCTAAATGCTGATTTGCATACAATTCTTACAGTGGCATGTAAATTGGAGAAAGTTTCTTTGACCTATAGCTCTATTACAACATTTCAGAAAGCTTTAGTAGTTTCTGAGGTTTTCTTCAAGAGTTAAGCACTTTGAATAAAGACATGAATTTTTCTGAGAGGACATTGCCTTTCCCTATCAAAAAGAACTATGTTTGGAAAAGGTAGGGAAATTGGAAAAATTGAAGCTAAAAGTTACAGAGTGTAAAATTAAACTATCCATGGTACCCCGAACACTACACACTGATGTATTTCTTGCAATTGCCTTCTCTATAGACTAATATTATTCTGGGTTGTAAATTTAAAAGCTTTGAAGCTTGACATTTCTATTCACTGTTGTGTTGCTGGGGTTTTTTTTAAGTAGTGCTTGGTAAGATGAATATGTGGAAAACAGATTTTTTTTTTTTCCTTTTTTTTAACCCCTTTTTGTAAGACTGAATGTCTCAGTGTCTACATAACAGCCTGATGTTGTAATGAAGATAAACAGTTTTGGTTTAGAATTTAAAACAAAGGGAAAGTTGGACAAGTTTCTCATCTTTGGACATTCAAAAATATTTGGTTATCTTACTGTGTAGTGTAATTCAGTATTCAATACTAAATATATTTATCATTATTAAAAAATAATGTATTCACCATCATCTGTGTATTGATGTAAGGTTTTCATGCTATGCTAGTAAAAAAAAATTACTTAAGCTTGTGATGAATAAGCAGGAAAAAGCAGTTTTCAATACTTTTCAATTACTTCTTTTCCCCTGAGTAAGGAAAGTCTGTCTTTCCCTCAAAATTTCTAGTTGTATTACGCTTTTCTGCTGATGCTGGTGCCCCCATATATACACACAGTCAAGCCTCCAAATGCAGGTTCAAAAGAAGGCTGGCAAAGTTCTGATAATGTCTATCACATCAGCTGTACTGAGATGATTTCAGAGCTTGGATTCATCAAAACCCAGGGAGTTTAAGGAGCTACTATTAAGCTTTTCTCCCCCTACTCTGTTTCCTGCAGTACTTGGGACATGTCGAAGTGGATGAATCCAGAGGAATGCATATCTGTGAAGATGCTGTGAAGAGGCTGAAATCTGTATGTATATTTGTTTAATGAAAAGTTGGCTTTGGGGCTGTGAGCGTTACTGGAAAAGGTCCGTTTGGCAGCAGTGCCCCAGCTAAAGACTGAACTTTTGACCCATATTAGGAGAACAGTTGGCCGGTTTGAGAGCACTGCTGCACTTGGGGGGACGTGCTAATCTGATGATGAGAGGGAGAATTACAACTGTTCTTTCTACTTGCAGAAACTATTTGCAAAACAAATGTGTAAAAATTCTCTGTGACCTTTCAGGCTAAGTTGGTACCCACATGGGACTTCAGCCATTGTTTTTTAACAGCTTCTCCCTCTCTCTCTTTTCTTCTCCCCCTCTCTCTCTTTCCCTCTGTTGCCTGCCACTTTAATAGTGACTTACTTCACCATTATTATACAAAATATTACTTGTTTTAGGATGCTTTTTTTTCCTAATGCACTGCAACATTGTAGTCATGCATGAAATAATCTGGCTTGCATCTGCTCAAAGTGGCCTGAAGGCTGCCTAATTCTGATATGTCATGAAGTGGGCTGCTCTTAGTTTGGCTTCTGTGAACGTTTGCTCCTGTAAATGGCACTCGTTCAAAGCTCTTTGTATTTCTGTGGCTCATTTGAAGAGGTCTTGTCATCTCTTTCCTGCAGTAATAATACCACAAAATCCTGTGGAAATAGCAAACTCCAGAAAGGCAGTGATCAGGCAGTCAAGGAACCGAGGCTATAAATCATTGAGAAGAACAGGAGAAAGGACATTAAAAATTTGAATTTTGAATGGAGACAAAGAATTGCAATTCTTGTCATCACTTCTCTTATATGTTTTAGCTGTATAAATTCTTCAGCATGCATCCAGTGGAAGAAACCCTTGTATCCTTGCAGCTCAACGAAATTACTGCAAGTCCAGCAAACCCTGCTACTACACTTTTGCTAATTTAAAATATGTGCCATTGGACAGCCCTCCTTTTTTTTCCTCACCAAGTCTGAGAGCTCAAATGGCTTCCATTTAAACTGTTTTCCTCTTCTTCCTAGCACACAGCAGAGGATTATAGGTTATCTTTTCTGCCTTCTTCTGCCTTGTGCTGTAAAGTTTCTGAATTGGTTTAGTGGTCTGATTAAAATCAAGTCTTTTCATTCTTTTCTTTCTCAGCTAATGTATAGTAACCTGTTAAAGCTGCATCCCATCTGTTCCCATTCAGTCCACAGTGATTAGTGAATGATTTTTATTAAAAAGGGCCACACAAAATATAAATTAGTTTCTTTGTTCTGCAGATTTAGTTTACGTACTTAAAAGCCCAAATACTGACCACGTAACCAATTGCATCCGTTTTTGTCTCGTTCTGATTTCTGTTCTCTCAGAATACTTTCTGTTAGCACACCAAATAGCACTGCACAGGAGCAATATCTACTTCATGCAACTTCTCTCGTTCTCTTCCCTGGGGAGCTATGCTGTGAAGTAGCTGTTCTCTAGTTTATAAAAATCTTAAAAGTCCTCAAGCCAGCTAAGTGTAGCTAAACTTACGAGACATAGTAAAAGCATAGCAACCAGTTTCTTCTGGAATCTGGATAATTTCAGGATTGTGATTCTTGATCACCCGAATTATTGATTCAAATGTCAGGCTTGGATATCTAATTCTTGCAGTGCATTTTCTGGAAGTAAATAGTTTAATTTCCCTATTCCGTGTTATGTCATTGTTCCAAATTGTGGATGGTGTGAATTTACCCTAATTCTCCAAAAGCAAATTCTCCTAAATAAACATTTTTCTTCAGATAACTTCGATTTCTTCTGCTGTTTGATGTTTATATGTAAACCAGACACAAGTGTGCATCTCTTACAATTGCTATTTGTCTCCTTTGTCAGTGTTGGAAGTCGAAAAGTAGAAGTGAAATTCTCTTTGGGCCCCCAGAGGAAGATTCAGATTACTGAAACTACTTTCCATCTGCTTTAATTGCCAGACTCTATCAGATCCAAAGTTCATTTGGAGCTGCTCACTGCAATTCAAGCCCTGCCCCTCACCCCCAGCATGCAGGTTTTAAACCAGGGGCACTTCTTTAGTACACCACTATTGCTGAAAGCTCTTTTCTATACAATACACTCTCTTAATTTAGCAGAAGCCAAACATTGGGTGATATTTTAGCATGTGAGGAAAGCGATAAGAAAACAGTTTGCTCTTCTGGTAGTCTCTTGCTTTCACAGTACTCAGTTATTTTGATGGGCTTTCTCTTGGTTTTGAAAGAATTATAAGTTTGAGCTGCAGTGCTCAAACTGAAAGACTAGCTTAAGGGAAATTGGACTTCACTTTTAATATGGCTAAATGACATTGAAGTTTATGTGGTCTATTTTAAACTTTGTTTTCTCTGCAGGTAAGGTGTAGGTTTTATAAATCCAGTCAATAAAAATTAGACAGAATTGTTGAAATATTTGTGTCTTGTAGCTTCTAAAAATGAAGTTCTGTCTGTCTTTACTTATTTTAATAGATATATTTTTGCCTCTTAATTCTTGTTCTACAACAGTTGGCAATTCATTTGGGGAACTGAAAACTGTTCTTTTATAGGACTAATGATGGGATTTTAAAACATATTATGGGATTTGCCAAGAAGAATATAGAACAGTGTTAGTCTTGACTGTAGGAATAGTTTAATAACTGCTTTGCTTTTTGAAAGAAAAGATGCAAATAAATATCTCTGTCTCTTTATTGTGGGAAATAAACTTCCAGGGATGTTTTTATTACCTACTTCTTTAATGTGGCGTAATTGGTTTTGAGCATTGCATCTTGCAGAACTTGCAAACAACTGATGATGAGCATTTTATTCAGACATTACTTAATTAATAACTGAGTACAAGAAGCCACTTCTGTCTCAAGAATCCCTCATCCATACCGTACTCTGTTGTTACAGTTTTACAGCTCTGAAACTGCACACAACAATACTGTAATTTTCTGTCTGATGAAATGACATCACAGTCTCATTAACTGATCAGAAACCCACGTATTTAGCTATTAGTCTATTATGAAGATGGGTTTATATTATCAACAGAACGTGCATTTTTCCTTAATAGAATATTACCAATGTACCTTACATTATTCCTTTAGTAGGGATATATTGCTAACTGTGTATACATTTAATATCTGACGAGATTCCTGTAGTTGGACATACAAAGCTCTAAGTGGTTTCTTCAGAACCATTTAACTGAATTTAAAATATTTAGCACCAACTGGAAAGTAACTTTAAGGGCCTTGTTAAGTGTATTTGACTCACGTGCAGGAACATATAAAGACAGAAGTGTTACTCTCTCATGTCATTTTGATTTTATATCAGCTTTAGCTTGTAGTATTGGTTTCTAACTTGCCACTTTTTGTTTTAAATTATGCATTTGTTTTAATTTATGTTCTTGTTTTAGCAGGTAAAGAGACATAATTTAATATTTTTAAAAATGCATTAGTTATCTCTAAACTATATTAACTTAGTGTTGTTTAAAACCCATTTTGCATGATGCCTTTTCCATTAACCTTGTCTAGTTTATTTTAAAAAGTAATCTTGTTTAACAAGCATTTTTCTGAGAGCAAAATTAACCATCACCTAAAAATGAGGTAGCTTCTGGTGAATCTCTTTAGCTTTTGCTGTCTTTAAAAAGCTGTTATTTAATGTAATGCAATAGTCATTGCTCAACTTGGCAGCAGCATCCAACCCCTTCTCATTATGTACACTACATTGTGATTAATCCATTAGTTCCCCTCCTAGTGTTCAGCATATCCTGTCCAAATACATAACCACCCCTGCCTCCAAAAATTCTTAAGCTTTTCAGCTGACTGAACTTGGAGATGTTCTTTATACAGTGTCTGAGTTGACATAAATACGTTACAGATACTTGGTAAAACGTTCTGTGGAAGGACGTTGGGCAGAGAGGGACACACCAGCGGAGCCAGGAAATGCAAAGTCAAGATTGACACTCCCTCCTTAACTTTGTGTTTCCTGGCTTTTGTTGGCTTGCGTCAGAACCATAGCTTTGTTTTAAATATAACCTTGTTTATCAATCAATTCTCAGACACTGCCTCAGGATATTTGTGGTAATACTTCTAATATAGTAGTATCAGTGGTGAACAGCTTGGAATTGCACAGTGTAAATGTGGGGTCAGGGGCTGTCACAGAGACACTCCCTGTCTCTTCTGCAATTCTCCACCTCCTCCTCATTACTACTATACCAGAGCTTTCTTACAAGTGAAATGACTTGGAAAGGTAGCAGGAACAGCTCTGTGCTTCACGTCGGCTTCCCCCAAACGCAGAGCAGCATGTGCTGTGCACGCAGAGCACCAGGCCTGGTGTTCTCTCTTGTAGCTTACTTTCCCCAGTCTGGTAACAAAACAAAGCTAGGAAACTAAACTGCATGCAAATATGCTTAAAATTGGGTGCTGGCTTTTTCTTAATGTGAATTGGGCAATCAGTATAAATGCTTTCCTGAAGAAATTTAGGAAGTTGCAGTTCAGCCCATGGTATCTTTGCACTTGCCTAACTGTCTCTCCCTGCCTGAGCTGACTTTAAAGACTGTTCAGCCTATCAATTCAGAGTTGTCAAATGAATAACTAGTATTTGTATAAATATTGCATAAAATCTTGGAAGGCTTTAGAGAAAGAGGAAGGGGTCTCATTTGTGTTTTAGTTTTTACCACAAGGTGAGATGAAATTCCTTACTCTTTAGAGAAGACTGCGTAAGATATAAAGCATAAGAGTAGCATGTAAACCAGAGCAACAAATAAGCGGAATAAAACGAGGCAGTCCTTACCCCTGCTTTATAGCAGCCATACGTGCTTGTCCAACTTGCAGAACATTTGCTTTGGGAAAGAGTGATCAATACAGAGCAAACCTGACTGCAATTATGGAGTTAGAACTTTGCATTTCACAAGAGTCTGTACAGTATTTTACTTGTTTAACCACCATGTCTGCTGCCAAGTTTGGTTTATAACCTAATTACAAGGGACTAAACAAGGGAGTGTGAAAATAAAGTAACCACTTTGCATGAAATTGGGGCTGAGGTTTTCTTCTTTCCACCAATTTCAGGGCAGTAGCTTATTAGAATTGTGTGTGTGCCCTTTGATCTGCATTTTCATGGGATTATTTTCACATTTGCCTGTCGCACCTTCTCATGGATAACTCTAAAAAACCCTTCCTTTCCCTCCAAACCCTATTCTTGTGTGTGCTTGTTGGTTTGAAAACCCTGGGACATTTTAGCTACCTACAGTAATAGCGCTCGACTTGTCCCCCCTGTTCCTCCAGGAAAGGAAGTTCTTCAAAGGCTTCTTTGGAAAAGTAAGTTTAATGCCTTGTTTGTGCTTGCACTATAAGGAGTTACATCCCTGGTATAGCACTGCCATAAAATCAGGGTGTTGAGAGTTCCTTAATCCATTTCAGAATATTTGCTTCTAAAACAGACTTGGAAATATTTTGATCAAACAAAGAATATGGTTTAAAGAGTAACCTGAAACAGAAACTTAAATATCTATGGATTGTATCAGAAATCCAGTGTCCTGAAGTGATTTGGTGTTCCTGAAAAAAATAAACTTTTCCTTTTAAACCCTTAAACTTGTGCCAGCCTACATCACCTAGGCAAATACCTACAGAACAGCTGAGGCCTGTGCCTTGTAAGTGCTTCATGCTCGGCTGCTGGGCACCATGACTTGGTCCCCAAATGTTAGCGCTGGGAGAGAGCAGTGTGCCATCTCTAACCTTCCTTTTTTGAGCACAGTCCTAATTCAAAGGTATATGAAGATGAGACCAGGCATTTTCCTACTATGGTTTCCTAATTTCAACTCAATTTACAGTTTCTATCATTGCTCTTATTTTCACAAGGACAGCATCTTAGACAAGAAGGGAAGCAACTCTTTGTCCTTATTAAGAATGTACTGTTCTGATGGTGGTTTTATTCCTGCTGTCTACATTTCTGCAAGGCAGAAAGATTGCTCTCTTTTACCTCTCATCTATTTCCTACCTCTGTGTTTTAAATTCCTGTAAAACATTTTAATTTAGCTTTCATATGAAGTTAATCTAAGATAATGGCTTCTGAAGCATCTTGCTGTATAATGAAACTTTGCTTAAAGAGAAACTAGCAGGTTTGTAACTTCTATAAATGCTGAAATCTTTTGGAGCAGATTATTCTCTGGTCAAGGATTGGTTTTGGCTTTGCTTGGGGAGTAAGTAAGGTTTTTTCAGCTGATTCTTTTTCACTGTTCACTCAGCTAGTGAGGCATGTCACATAGGGACATCTGTTTCCCCAATTCTGTTTTCTTCCTATGATCTGGGAAACCACACACCTAAAGTGTAGTGATGGTGAGGGACTAAAATACAGTAGATAGCAGATCAGTCAGATTAATGTGAAAATTCCTGTGCACAAACCAAATTTGAGCTGGATTCTACAAAGACCTGACCCAAAATGCTAAATTGAAAACAAACAGAAAGCCCCCCACCTCAACCTGATTAGATATGTTAGTTTTCTCTCTGCTTGTTGGTACTAACTTATGCTAGGGTACATAAGAAAGCAGAGATGTAAAAGGAAAGATATTTGCATAGCACTTAGATAAAAATCTTTCTTTGACTTCTTAAATTATTAAGTATGCCATCTTCCCTATTACATCTTTGTAGATATTTAATGAAGTCTAGTATGTTACTACAGCACTGTAGATTTGCTTTGTCTTGTTTTATAATATTTTGACAAAGACCTACTTCTACTTCAGCCTGTGAATTTCATTAATTGGCACTGAAACCACTTAAATCCATAGTGTTTAGATGTCCCCACACAACCAGTATGGTAGTGCCTTTATTACAGCTTTGGCCTACAACAGTAGCCCACACCTAGAGAAATCTGCAGAAAAAGGGACAGCTGTTGTCCTGTTAATAATTGAGAAATACTAATAACTCTAATATCTTTTGGCTGTCTCACCTATAATTTCTCCCCAGATGCCTTGCATTGGGGCTAATACAATATTCCAAACTGCAGAGCTACTTAAAACACACAAGTAGCTTTCAGAAAGTCAGTCTAGACATGTTTGCTGCTCTCCCTGTCCATACTTTTTTCCTCTGTAAAAGGTAAATATGATGGATTTGTGTCTGGAAATGTTCAAGTGTTTAGTATTGAAAATGCTTTTTTTCAGCTTTAAATAAAAATGAGATCTCTGTTGATAGCTTCAGGTTACACTTTTGCAGTTATCAAATAAACTGCATTTTAGGCAGCTCCTTTTAGAACTAAAGCTTTTCTGTTGTTCTGAGTAGTAGTACAGATTTGGTGATCTTTCTCATGTTTTGCCTGCACTGTGTGTGTGTATTTCTCATCATGCAATGTTTTATGCAGAGTCTGAAATTTAAAATTTTCTTTATATATACACCTCAGACTCCAGGTACATCTTAGAGCTGTTTCTAAGTCCCAGGATAGAACAAAATAGGCAGAAATACTAGAAACAATGTAAAAGTATTTTTAAAATGCATTATTGGGCACCTGTAGTTCTAGCTCTAGCATCCTTATGCCTTTGTTTTCCGCCTTACAACATAGCAGCCACCCGTCGTTAGGTGGATGCCCATCTCTAGGGTACTCCCTGTTTGTCAGTGAGATTTCCATCGTGCCTGACCCGCCACGGACCTGCTTTGTCCTCGGGCCTTGTTGCGTGTTAGAATGAGTGCCTGCCCACCCTCCTGGAGATGTCTGAGGACTCTGAAATTAGTCCAGATAATGAGTCTCGTGTTGGAGCAGGTTACTGACCTCCCCAGAGTGCTGAGCAGTGAGGTTTCTATCAGTGCTGACTCAGCACTGGCAGTTCAGGCTCCTGGGAGTCAATGCCACACGTGGCTCTCCTCAGGCAGTGCTGTCATCCCGAAGCTCTAGAATATGGAGACAAGCTCCTGCTCTGGATGTCCAGATGAGTCCCTTGGTAGCAACATTTAAGATCATACTGTTCCAGTGGGTATTGGCCATTTGCTTTGAATACTTGTTTGGAGTTGCTTTGGAGTTACCTCCCAACGTTTATTATAGAAGCTGCGATCCTGTGCCGGAGTTCGCTTCCCATGCTGTATCTTGCATCTGGTCTGATCTTTGTCCAGAATGTGCCAATAGTGCTGGTGCTCTTACCTGCTTTGTAATCACAATTTACTTGGCAATATCCCACCCATAATGCAGTAGTACTTTGATTTGTGTATCCAATATAAACTGATTTGGAGAAGTATGTTCCTTTATACATCACTGGTAGGCACAGATAAGCTGAGAATTCACTAAACCTGAAAATTACTCATTGTCCAGCAGTAGTAGCAGTGGGTTTGGGATATAGACTCTAAGGGTAAGCCCTTTCAAATCACTGCATCCACCATAAATTTAGAAGAAGGAATTGGAAGATGAAAGTGTGTTTTCTTTTTCTTTTACTGTAGCAAACCCATCTTTGGTTATCTTGCATGTGGAACCTAATGTTTCATTGGGGAAAAAAGGGCTAAGAAAGCCCTTTAGCCTTCTCATTTTATTCTGATACATGAAGTTCCCTGTGTTAACTATTTCTAAGTCCTCATTTGGTAAAATAGCAGGTGAGGAGTAGCTCTGCTGAGGATCAGTATTGCTTTATGAAGTATACCCAGCTCAGTTAAACTTGACTTTAATACAAACGTCAGGAACTGTTCACAGTTTCTGTAGGAACTAGATTTTTATTGCTTACTGGGAAAAGATGTGTATCTCTTGTTCTGATGATGGCAGTTAAGCCAAACAGTTACCTGCAGGCATTATCGTCTCTTGATTGTTTGTATTTGCTTCAAATAAAGATTTTTAAGACTATTAATGGCTTATAAAAAACTGATACTCCTTTTAAAACAGTTCCTCTGTTTTAAAATAGACCTCTACAAACCATTTGTTTTGAAATTAATAGGGATTTTCAGGCTGTGGAAGCTAGCTGAGCTTTGAAAACACAGACTATATTTTGTGGGTATTGATACTTACTGCCTTTTAAAACAAAAAATCGGAAGGGACTTTTAAATGCTGCAGTATTTTTTTTTAACACTTACTTAAATTTACCATCATAGATCTTCTGTTGTGAATTGCACTCTTTCCATTAGGCTTTCCAGAATCTAAATTAAACATTCTCTGAGGTATCCCAACAGGCTGGATGGTCATTTAGAAACTTGCTTCTGCAAGCACTTCTCTGTAGCTTGCTTTCATGCTGTGCTTATTTTCTTTCTGTTTTTCTTTAAATGCTCTTCTGTGCAAGTCAGTGCCATTCTCTGTTCTCACCAAGCTTTTTGAAAATGCTCGGGATGTCATTGCTGCTTCCGAAATTGGGACAGATAGTTCCTCCCCAAAAAACAAACAGAAGTTCTGCCAGGCACTTTTTCTTCACACTTGCTGCTTTCTCTGAGAATGAAACCAATGTGATATAACTGGAGACTTTTCACTCCAAGATATTTCATTCTTACAGTGTTAAAATCAGTGTTGCAGACTTGGAACATGCAGTAGCTTATGCCAGAATATGTTCTTGTTCCATTACTTGCTGTAAGAATATAAATGATATACATCTGCAATAAACGATCAAAAAAAAAAAGTATAGAATAATTGCAATTCTGGCTGGAAGCCACTAGCTGATACCCCTTCATCTTTTTTTTTTCTTGTTGTTGCTTTCTTCACTCCCTGTAGTGGTCTCTGGTGGGTGCCATTAGCAGCCACAAACTGTGTAAAGCCAGTGCTCCCAAAAACATGGGGAGAATATTTTAGTAACGGGCTAAAGTAGGGGGCTTACGAATTAAAGTAACATGCTAAAAAGAAAAAGTACTATTTTTCTAGTAGTAGTTCTCTGTAACAACCAGTAAAATTACGTTGACCTATTTTCTGCTCACTGAATTAGTTTCAGGAGAATATTGTGTTGATACTGTTTTCTGTAACTTCCCCTTGAAAAGTAAACAGCCTAGAAAGAATCTGTAGTTTAAATGGCTGCTGAAGCTTTCCTGTGCTTCCCACTTTTAGCCTCAGCTTGCGGCAGCTGGAAGTTCCCACAGTTGGCTTTTGGAGGAAAGCCAGACCACTCTCCACTGTGTCTGCCTGCCACACACCATTGCCTTTTTGAGACACACACCAAAGGGTTAAGAAATTGTATCTTTATACCTCTCTTCCAAGATTAGACATTTAGTTTTTAATAACTTAGTGAAACATGTTTGGATGATTGATGGTAGCATTAGGTTTATGAGCTTAATGAGTTACACAGTAACTGATGATTCTGGGTGCTTTTAACACTGGTTTAAGGTGATGCCATGACTCTGCTGTGCAGCTATTGGGGCAGAGGGTAGGGCTGGTGGAAATACCAGGTAAGAATTTTCCTATGTTTAAACTTGTGCTAAAGAAGCTACCTGTGGTGTAACTCCTTATGAATGAGTGTCTTCTGACTCTAGTGGAATTCTTCACCCACTTGGTCAGTCTTGAAGTCTTTACTGTCAGTGGATGTACACCTTACTTTTGCCTCACCTGTCCTGTGCCCTCTCCCCATCCCCACGACGTGCTGTTTCTGAAATACTGGCTTTGGCTTGGTTCTCTTAATGTTTTGCAACTTGGATTGAGCTTTGGGCACCCTACTGACCATGGACTTCATCTACACTTAATGTTATAGTTCTTGGAGAGGGGAAGCTGGTGTCAATCTGCTGTTGGCATAAAACTGTTTTGTTTTGGTTTTTTTCTTTTCTTTTTTTTCTTTTCTTGAAAGTCTGGGAAGAAAGCCGTCAAAGCAGTCCTGTGGGTTTCGGCGGATGGACTCAGAGTTGTAGATGAGAAAACAAAGGTTAGATTTTCCTGAGCAAAAGTTTTCAATCTCTCTCTAATGATGTATGTGCTGTATCTTTAAATGGACACCCATCTTTACGTTACTGCAAATGTTGGTATTGCAAAGGAAGACTGAGGTGTATAATTTAGTTTAAAAATTTCTTGTTGGTAAACATATACACCTGCTAATTTTTTTCCCAGTTAATTCCACATTAGTCTCAAGACACATTTCATAAAATGTGGCAGGTATAGCACAAGTTTGGAATATTTTTTGTTGCATTTACTGGAACAAGCGTTTGTTTTCCTGGTGAGTTTTGTTGACAGTGAATTGGGAGAGTCCCTTGCCTTCATTCTACACCACTGCAGAAGGTTGCAGTAGTAATGCATAGGCAAACTCACATTAATCAGTATAATATATTATGATATATATTAATCAATGTAATTTTTAGTGCATCTAAATCCTAAAATGGGTTTGAAAGAGCAGGAGCTTCCAAAAATGCAATGAAGAGAGTAAATTAAATTGGGAGATTGTGCCCTCAAACTAAATAGGAACTACTTATATCAAATTTAATAATCTCTAGTTCTAATATCTAATAATATCTATTGATCTGAAGTGGAAGATGAAAGTATTTGTGGCATCCTTCTAGAATGTTTTACAATGTTTTTATTGTGAAATTACAATTTTTTTATTATGAAAAAGCACATTATGTACCACCACAGCACCTGTATGCAAGTAAGAGCAGATGATTCCTGGTTTTATGCAGATGTAGATAATTAGAAGCGCTTTAGGCTTATCACTACAAGTGGAGTAGTATTTTAAAAGATGGCATGGCTATGAGAACAGTTTTAACTCTTGTCAGTCTGAAATAATTTGCTTTATATTCATACCATTTAATGCTTACTTTGTCGACCTAAAAGATGATTTCTCCAAGCCAACTCTGACAGGCAGAGATAATTCATATCTCTTTGCAGAACAGCTGCCTGTCAAATATCTGCTTGTGGTTAGACTTCTCCAGGGCTGCTGTTATGGTGTGGTTCATCAGAGCTAAAACTGATATCTCTCAAGAATTCAGTTTGTAATACAAGCATACTGATGTGAATGAATTCAGTCTACTGATTGCCTCATTTAAAAGTAGTAATACATGTATTATTTTTAGAAATGTTGCTGCATATATGTAATACATTCAAACTGACTTTTAATAAGTTGTGCAGACTCTGGAGGTAATTAAAAGTATAGGGTTTAAAAAGAGAACATGCTATTGCCTCCTGGTGGCTGAATGCATTAGCTGAGGTGCCACGTACTAGCCACCAACCAAAGCTTTGAAAAAACGTTGAAAAAATAATTTTTAATGAGGATGGCATAGTCTCCTTTTTAGAAATGCTTCTCCCATCAGTTTATGTGATTAAATAAGGGAGTGTTTGTTACTACCAGTGCTGCTGGTGCTTTTCTCTTGCATTCCTGCTTAGTTGATTGGCAGGTCAGTTTTTGCTCTTTGTGTAGCAGCTGTTAGACCTTTTCACATTTGCAGACCTCTCCCATACGTTTCAGTGTTGTGATTTAACCACAGTAAAGACTTCTTGATCGCAAGACTACGGAGCTGCTGTAAAAATAAGACAGCGTGTGCCTCCATAGTCTAGAGGAGAGATCATAGGAATTCATAAGTGGTGCCTTGGCACACTTCTAGCAAAGGTGGCTGGTGGAACATGTCATCTGTTCTTTTTGTTTTATACTGGGAACAGATTTGGAATGGTGACTTCGTTAACAGATAATTTTAGCCACATCAGGTTATCCCCATTTTAGTATAACTCATCTTCATGCAGTTACTACTGAAAATTACTTGTTCAGGTGTTTTTCCATATTTCCTCACATTTCTTTTATTGTTGGGGGTATATTTTTCCCTCTAGGATCTTATAGTTGATCAGACAATAGAGAAGGTTTCCTTCTGCGCACCAGACAGGAACTTTGACCGGGCGTTCTCGTACATCTGTCGAGACGGCACAACGAGACGCTGGATATGCCACTGCTTTATGGCTGTGAAGGACACGGTAAGTTTAACGTGGTGTGTGCCCAACTCTTCCAGCTCCTAGCCACGAGTAATGGGCAGGAAAATTGAGTACCTGGAATACTGCAGTATGTAGTCTTGTGGAGAGAAGTGGTGCTCAGCATGTGTAGAAAAGGCATGCAGTCAGCCTCAGATAACCTCTAGTAGAAGGGAACTACTCTTCTAAGAATAGACAGAAAATTTTCTCATCTAAAAATGTTTACAGCCAAAAACTGAAACAGCAATGACAGTTTTTCCAGGATAAAATCATAGTGAGTAAATACAGACTGGTTATGAATGCAGCCTCTTGTGTGTGAATGTTATCTTGAATGAAAAGTAATCTGAATGTTAAGGGATGGAGCTAAACTGAGTTAAATTAGCATTCTGTTTGCTTCTAAGTGATAAAGATGTTTTGAGTAGAAGATTTAAAATCAGTTTCTTGCTGTGTAGACTTAGGTAGTTTATTTAATTCCCTAATCTGGACTTTTCCTCTCTCTGCTTTTTGTTGAATCCTGCCTATATTATTACCAAGTACTTGGAACCTCATGCAAATTCATTGCGTGAACTCCACAGAGCTGCATGTTCAGAGCAAAGGTGCTTGAAAATTTATCATTTTTCTTGAAACAATGAAGTCATAAATTCCCAGTAAAACTTAAGTTAGAGCTGGAACATTTCTGTTTTCCTCTGTGAGTAACAGGTCAATTCACTTACTGATTATGATAGATGAGTTGAGCACTGGTAGCAGTAGTGCTTCTGGTTCAACTGTAGCAGCTGTATCAGCTGGGTTGCTGGCCTTCCTCCGACTTGAATTTCCTTTACTTTTTACAGTTACTGGATAGTGGATTCTTTTGACCTCACTGGTGAATAATGGAAGTGCTTTTCAGAAGGCACTCTTAACTCTAACTTGTGCATTTGATAAGGGCCATTAAGAGGTGTAAGTAGTCACCACTGTACTTTTAATTTTCACACCTGCACACAAGGGTAGTGTCTTCCTGAGCCCTCTGTAAACTTTCTGCAAGTGTATCACTTACCTTTCCTTCAGGGCTTACACCTTAAGAAGGCTTCCTGAGAGTTTCATTGTGCACAGATGTATCTAGAAGGAAGGGATCAGTGCGGGCCTGTTACTGCACTGGCAGCTTAGTAGCAGTTGAACTAAACAGGTTATCCAGCAATCTCATTCATTCCTGGGTGGCCTTCTTGAACATGGCTTGTGCATTAGTAGTTGGGAGTCTTTATATTCCAAGCTTAATTTTAGAGCCATACTAAAGGCTGTAAAATACAATTACCTTAGTTCTCTTTAATGCCTTAATTAGGTTCGTCTTGTAAAGGCAGGTTATCAGTGCGATGCTTGAAGGACGTGTATGTTTCTGTTCAGTCACTGTGTGATGCAATGTTGTCTTGTGCAGGGGGAAAGGTTGAGTCACGCCGTGGGCTGTGCATTTGCAGCGTGCCTGGAGCGAAAGCAGAAGCGAGAGAAGGAGTGTGGAGTGACTGCCACCTTTGATGCCAGCAGAACCACATTCACTAGAGAGGGGTCATTCAGGGTCACTACAGCTACTGAACAAGCAGAGAGAGAGGAAATTATGAGACAGATGCCGGATGCTAAAGGTACGGGATGCAATTTAATCAATCATCTGTAGCCAGCAAAACCAGCACTGAGGCCTTTGCAAGGATTGAAGCTTAATGTCCTTTCAGCCTTCCCTCTCTTGAATGTTACTATGTTCACATCATATTCCCAGGCACTTGTCAGTTCACAAGATGAAAATGGCTCCCAGATTCACTCAGAGAGCATTTTCCCACATCTCTTCTAGAAAAGGTGCAAGTGACTTCATATGTGAAAGCTGCTTCTGCTTTGTTTTGTCAGCCTGCTTTATGGCAGAGAACACCATGGGTACTACACTAAAAGGCCTTATTAGAAAATTGTTATAAAAATACAACAAGCTTGCCAGACACAAAGTAATCATTTATGTATTCTAATGCTTATGCTGAATGAACAGAAAATTATATGCATTTTTCTTAGAAAATAATGTATTTTACTTTAATTTTTAAGGCAGGTTACAGAATATATGTATAGAGGGAAGAACAGATCAATGACAGAGTGCTTTCCAAAAAAAATCCAGAATGACCACGCCCTCCCCATAAAACACACAGCTGTTTGACTGTCACATTCATTCAAAATTAGTAACTGATTTGAGAGGTGATATAGTGTTCTGAAATTAAGTGAAAGTAGAACTTCTTACTTGAGTCTTACTACAAATACTAGAGATCTACAGCTAACAAAAAATAAGTATTATAAATGTTGTTAATGACCTTCTACACGTAACCTTCTAGTGGAGTCAAGCTTTTGTTTCAGAGGATTCCATGGCAAGTTTTATGCTATCCCTCAATTGCAAAACTTTAATCTTCGTTTTCATCATCCATCTGCTTGTTCCATACGTTAGTTTTAGAATGTGCTAAATGAAGCTTAAACACAAGGCCTTTGTTACTTGAGGGCATGAGTCAAAGTCTTGACTCAATGAAGGTGTGTGAAATCCTTTCCAAGAAAGACTGATTAGAAGAGTTTCACTTGAATAAGCAGCTGCAACTCATGGGTACTGAAGCTTGAAAGACAATGTAATTAGTTCCTCCTACCATTATAGCTCCTCAGAAATCTCTAGTCTGACTCCTCTCTTTACCAGACTTTTAGTTGTTCTGCTGATGTGTCAAAAAAAAAAGTCACTGTTTTTTCTAAAACATTTGGAAAACAATATAGGTAAAATGAGAGTTCACACTAGGATAGTGAGACTTCCTTTTGTTCTTCTGTGTTGATGAGGTGTATTTATTGCCCCCAAAGCCAATTCATTTATGAGTGAGAAAGAGTTTTCCTAGAGATGGAAAAATCCCCGTTGCTATTCTAATCACAAGTGTCATGATATAAACAAAGCTTAAACCTGTATTTCTACCATTAGGCCTGGCTGGCAAAAGCATTGTGGTGCTCTTCAAAACCCTGCCAAATGAAGCAGCTGACTTTAAGTTGGAGGAGCTTGCAGTGCTACTAAGTAGTGATTGGGTGGTAACGTTGCAGTTAAATTCAGGTCAAGAAGTGACTCAGGCACTGATTGTAACTGTGCTGGTGTTAGCAAGGCCTGTCAGCCCAGAGGCTGGATCTACCTTGCAGCACACTTCCATCTACCTGCAGTATATTTCCCGGAGGAGCTGGGAGCTGCAGCCTGGGCGCTGAATGCAGCCTAACCTGTTAAGTGCTGCTGGTACATTTTTAAAAGAGTGTGCTGGAGCTGGGTTCTGTCCCCTGCTACTGCTGAGCTGTACTGCCCTAAGTCACTTCTAATACAGTTTGTAGTAATATTTTGTCCGTGGTTCTGCGTGAGGCAAACTAAGGTCTCAAACACACAGTGCATTTTTCAGTCTTAACCATAAATGAATTGCAAGTATTTCTAGAGCTGGGGTCTCAGAAGCAACTAGAAAGAATACATGTGTAAGGCCATCATTTCTAGGAAGTGGCTGGCCTTAGTAAGCTGGGGGGCTTGGGTGTATGTAAGGTGACATGGTGAAGACAGTGAAGGTGTACAGAAGTGATGTTTCTGCTGTGCTATTAGAAACTAATTTGGAAGAGTACTAGTTATGCAAATTCCTGCAATTTCTCTATTCAAAACAAATGGGAAATAGGGGCAGGCGGTTGAATAGTACTTTGCTTTACTTTTCTAACCTCATGCTGTTTCCTCCAGCAGTTGAAACAGAAGTGAAAACAGTAGCACCAGGTGCTGCACCAAACAATACTGCCCCCTCTTCTGGCTCACCAACCTCTCCTACTGCTGAAGTTGCAGCCTCTCTGGATAAAGAAATGAGCAACCCCCACGCTATCCCTCGGAGGCATGCCCCTATAGAACAGCTTGCCAGGCAAGGGTCTTTCAGGGGCTTCCCTGCCCTTAGCCAAAAGATGTCTCCTTTTAAACGCCAGTTGTCTCTGCGAATAAATGAGCTGCCTTCAACAGTGCAAAGGAAGACTGATTTCCCCATGAAAAATTCAGGTAAAACCAAACGGTTCCAGTGAAACAGTGCCTTAAATTGTTTCTTCCTTCTTTTTTTCTCTGTGGCTTCAAATAACTCCTTATTTTCTAGTAAATCCTTCTTACTGCCTCATGTTGATTATTTATCATGAGCAAACATCACCACGTCAGAAAATTTCTGCTTTGGGAATAGGCAAGAATTTCAAATACATTGTTCAAGGTTGCCTTTAAGACAGTTCTAATCACTATCTGAAATACTGGAGCACAGCTTGAAGTGCTCTAGGAAAGGGTGTTGGTGAATTAGTAGGTGCTGGCTCTTCCCTCTGACTCACTGAACCAGTTCTTCCACTTACTGTCAGGGCATCCTGAGACACAAATCCCTTTAAGGCCTTAACCACTTGTCTTGGGATCATGTGATGCTTTTCTGCAGTCTGTCCTTCTGCATGTCTGAACTCTTCTTTTTGAGAGCAATGATATTGCTTTTCACCTTGCATTAAGAGAACTTACCTGTTCAGGTGATATAGCTGGCTATATCAGTTTT
This sequence comes from Atrichornis clamosus, assembly GCA_013400975.1. Lineage (NCBI taxonomy): Eukaryota > Metazoa > Chordata > Aves > Passeriformes > Menuridae > Atrichornis > Atrichornis clamosus. The sequence continues at coordinate 86,764 of WBMZ01014675.1, forward strand.
ATGTGGTACAGTTTTCACATGATGGTAGTGGAGTTTTCTAAGAGTCATCCCAACATAAACACCTGGGGTGCTCAATACCTTACGTAATGTCCTAGAGTTCACTTAGCTAGGTGTTATCCTTCAGGCCAGCTGTACTCTCACTTGGCAACAGAGCTGGTTTTGGGATTCTAAGCTTTGAAGTAAAAATTGTGGCAAAGGCAAACCCAACAAAAATACTTAGTCTGACTTCTTTTATAATCCTTGTTTACTGACCTGTGCTTTAAGACCAGGACTAAGTTGATCAGTTTTGCAGTAATAGTGCACTGCTCAGTAGTGATAGTCACTGAGCACACCACAATCTCAATTTTTCATGATTCAGAACATTTCTGATGCATGTTCCCATATATGCCACTGCCAGTGCTGCTTACTCTTACACTGCATGCACTGTATTGAATATCCCTCAAAGAAACAATTTTTGGGCATGCCTCCCCCTGAATTTTAGATTTGGTGCATGTTGTGTGCAGACATCTTATGTTTCTTACACTATTTGTGCTTGATTATGCCTGCTCATGTCAGTTCTGTGCGATGACGGACTGATGATCAGTACTTTTGGAAAACACTGCAATTAGTAATAATGAGAACATCTGGTAAGCTGGCAGCTTTACACCAGATGTTACGTTATCCACATGATGCTGATACTTCATTTAAAACTGAGTGTCCATTTTATTTGAGCATTCAGCTTTTGCTTTTATGATTCTAGCACAGGAACCGGGGATTTCCACTACCACTGAACTGGAACAATCAACACTAACTCTAGACTTAACTTGCCGCTGTGCATTGCTGTCAGTACATTTAAAGTTCATCTGGTTACTGTACAAGTATGTTGTTGGAACACTTAAATCTATCATAAGTATTTTCATTTCACAGAGTGCCAAATCTTCGTGCCAAATCCTTGAGATGTTTAGCACTTAACACTGAAAGATTTAGATCTCTACTTAAACTAAAGAAAACCCTTTATTTTCTGATACAAGCATCTTTTAAATCTGGAACGGTGATCTCCTTGCCATCTTCACTTAGTCAGAGAATACACTAATGTGGTGGTCTATTTCGGGTCAGGTCTTCAACACTAATGTAAAAAAAAGCTGTCATGCAAATCAGTAGCAAGAACATGTAAGACATAAGGGAGCTAATTATATTTCAGTTTCACATTGGTATTTGTAAATTGTTTCTGTATCCTTTAAAGTTTCACTTTAATGAATTCTGTTTACATTTTAGTCCCAGAGGTAGAAGGGGAAACAGACAGCATTAGTGCCCTGTGCTCTCAGATCACCAGTGCTTTCAGCACACCATCAGAAGATCCTTTCTCTTCGGCCCCCATGACAAAACCAGTGACAGTAGTTGCACCACAGTCTCCTGCCTTTCAAGGTTTGTGATTTCTTTGGGTGCTGGATGAGGCTTGAATGCACATAATGTTGCTTTCCAGTAACACATGGTCTTAATTTCTTGTGCAAGTCCTGTTACCAGTATTTTGGGTCAATGCATCCTGCTTTATTCATCTTGTCTGTTTAATTTTTCTGTGGATTTGTTTTTAACAAAAAGTTCGTGCACCTACCACACGATAGTTACTTATAAGAGGGACTGGCTTTGAGATAATGGCTATTTTAACATTCTGCCTCCTAAACTGCAAAAACCTTATCAATTGTGTGTTATAGGAGCCAAATCTCACAAGAGAAGAGATTTTGTGCCAAACTTACTGTTTTTCACACAAATTCTTAGATGTTTGGAAAAATGCCAACTATTGAACTCATAGCAGCCATTAATCTTCATTTCAGTGCTATGCTTTTATACAAGTTGTGCAAAAAAAGGAACCTCTCCATGTTAAATGTAGTTATTGTTACTTTGTATCTCCAGTGTGTTCTTCTTTTGAATCTAAAATTAACCATACAGTAACTACTGGTGAGCCATATCTCTTCCGTATAGAAACAACAAATTTAACTTCAGTCAGTCATCACAACTCAAGGCCTCCTAAAGTACATAAAAATCCACCATCCCACAATTCTCTTAACAAGCGTTGCTTGGTGAAATGAAATTTACTAGTTTTATTGACTGTCAGTCCAGTTTGGCTAATTTGCACAAACTGCTGTCATGTGGAAGTGTCTGAAATTGTTGTATGTTGATAGGTATGACCTGGTCCACTAATATTCCAGTCACGTGCATGCCTTGCATGAATTAATCGCACTGATGTTGTCTGCTCCCATTTTAGTTAATGGCACTGCCTCTGCCTTCTGTGTGCTTGCTGCTAAACCATCCCAAGCTGCTGTAGTATCCACAGCTATGCCAGTTCGTGAAACCAATCCTTGGGCTCATGCTCCTGCTGCTAATACTGGAGCTGCAGCCGTGGTCGCTGGTAAGATTGGAAGTAGATCCAGTGCATTGCTATAAGAACTTGGATCAAAAGCATAATTGAGCCCATGAGACAATTGTCAGTGCCGCTTAATGGCAAGTGGAAGGAACAGTAACAAAAGCCGGAAGTCGTAGTCTTTTGCACGAGTGGATGGAGGGAAGCGATGAACTTGTTGGTTCTGGGTCTGTAACCTGGACTGATTCTTATTTTGGCAGCATTTTATAAAATTCAGTGCTTCAAAAGGAAGTAGTGAAGTTGTGTGTATGAAGGGAAGGAATCTATGGGTACCCAAAATAATGTTGATGTGTTCTTTTCACTAACGTACATAAGGAGGGATTAAGTTGGTTGCGTAAAGACTTAGAGGTTCATTTCTTCCGTTTAGTAGGTTTAGTCCGACCCTCCAGGCCTTGTCTGCACTATGTAAGGTACCTGAAATGGCTGTCACCCATGTGGACACATGTGCTAGAAAGCTACAATCTAAATAACATCATTTCATGGTGTAAGCACCACTCCACAAGAGAAACTTTGCTAGTGAAATAGTAGGTTCTGCTTGGCCTTGTAAGAATGCCAGGCTTTGTCTTTAAAACAGTTCCTTAGACCTTTTTGTTCCAAGTCCACCAGTCCTGAGCTGCACATTCAGAAACCAGTCCTCCCGAGTTAGAAGGATTAGTGGTTATGGATTACATCATTGCCAGCAAGTTATGAGTGCAGGTGGCAGCTCTCCTGCATGCCCGAAAGTCTCAGATGTCTGCTATGAAGAAGAAAAACCCCATAAATCTGCATTTTAGTGAAGAAGCTCTTGCCTACCCCAAGTTGATGAATGTCTTCCTGTAACAGGACAGTACAGTGGATGCATAAAGATGCTTCTAGTGCTGGGAGCATCTTTCAGTCACGGTGGGAGGAGGCCTCTCTGGTCTTGTGTACACCTTCCAGCCTTTCTAACCAATAAGAGGGTTAGGCCTGGAATTATTAGTGACTTGCCCATGCTTTCCTTCCCAGGCACTGAATGGAGCAGCACCTCCTCAGGTGCAGCCTCACCGAGTCTCTTCCAAGGAAATCACAGACGTACTCCCTCTGAGGCAGACCGCTGGTTGGAAGAGGTCTCAAAGACTGTCAGAGCCCAACAGCAGCCGACCTCAGCCCCCGCCCCACAGCCACTGCTCCAGCCTCCTCCAGCAGCTCCAGCCTCCCAGTCAACACCAGCCTTCCCAGTCAGCACTTTCATTGCGCCTCAGCCTGTACCGGTGGGTGTGGTACCGCCCATGCAGCCAGCATTTATTCCAGCTCAGCCCTATGCTGTAGCAAATGGGATGACCTATGCAGCCCCAAGCGTCCCTGTGGTTGGAATCACCCCTTCCCAGATGGTAGCCAACGTCTTTGGTACTGCAAGCCACACTCCAGCAGCCCACTCGCATCAGTCCCCCAGTCTGGTGAAGCAGGCGCCGGCCCCGCAGTACGACGGCAGCAGTGCCACGGCCAGCCCCTTCTTCAGCCCGCCCGCGCAGCACAACGGCTCCGCCGCTTTCAACGGAGTTGACGGTGGGAAGTGGGCTGCCGAGGACAAGCATTCCCAGCCCCCCGCGCCCGCCCCGCAGGTCGACCCCTTCGAAGCCCAGTGGGCAGCACTGGAGAGCAAGGCAAAGCAGCGCACTAATCCCTCCCCCACCAACCCCTTCTCCAGTGATTTACAGAAGACATTTGAGATTGAACTTTAAGCGGTCCTGTGGGTGTGGATAAATTGTACATTAGGATAGAGGGATAAAGGGAGCAGAGGGGACTGTTTCTGATCAGTTTGCTTTGATAATCCCAAAGGTCCCTTCAAACAAAAATGGGTTAGAAAGAGGGAGCAATTATGGGGAGGATAGAAACACACAGAGAATTTAATGTGCAGTTTTTAAAGGAGTCCTGGAGCCACCCCAGCCTGCATTCCCTCCTCACTTGGAAAGCTGGAAGTCAAATGGAGCAAAGAAAGGCACCCAGTCCCAAAGCCTGTTCTGCAGAAACATCAGTCATCTCACAGAAAGGAAGGCAGATTTTTGTACCTGTGTCCTTCTGATGCCCTGCAAATCCTGGATGTTCCCCCTCAGGGAAAAATGGGTAGGGGAGCGGGGGGGGGTAGATATGGGTGGGATGTTGTCACCTTAGCAAAAGCTAGGTTTGTGGAAAAAGTTGAGCTTCCATTTTGAGTAACAAAGTGAATATTATATGTAAAGAATAAAGTAAAGCCAAAATCTTTATTTTTATGCATTTAGAATATTTTAAATAGTTGGATATTAAAAGCTGTATGAGTTGTAAGTAATCTTGCCAAAGGTTAAAAAAAAGGGGGTTGGATGTAAGAAATTGTACATAAGATTGATTTATCGCTGATTCTTATTGTAAGTAATATTGGGGGGTGGAAAAAGGGGCTCTAGCTTGTTCTTGTATCTGTTCATTGTAAGTAGCATATTGCAACAACAATCACAACCAATAAGTCATTATATCGTAGTTTTAAATAAAGAAAATTAAAGAACAGTATTGTCATGGTTTCAAAACCATGGGGAAAATTTACTGTTTTTTATTGGAATCAATCTACATATTCTATATAGTATGGGTTTTTTTCCTTTCATATATTGCTGCAGTTTCTTTGTCTTAATCTATTGGTTCTAACACTACTGTGACAACTTACTGTAATCATATCTACATCCTGGGGCTGCCTGGGAAACCATTTTATGTTTGTCTGTCAGTAGTTCTTAGAGGTTTTTAACTATGGTTTTATTTTTTCCCACTGATTTGTGAAACCTTGTGGTTAAGGCTGCAGCTGGTCCAGGTTCTGCCTCTGGTGACTTGTGAAAACCATCTCATTTTAACTTTACTTTAAAACTTTGGCCTTACAAGCAAATGTAAGTTATATATATTTGTACTGATGATTTATAATCTGCTTTAACAGAAATAAATGTTGGTGGTAGAAGCACTGTCTGCAAAAGCTTCCTTTCCCACCCTAATTCAATTTTCAGCATTTGCCCTGCTGGGTATCTTCCTGTTGTTAGGTGAATGTGGATGAGCCCTCCTTGCCAACCTAGAGGCTTAAGAATAATAACATCTCTCATTTTCTACAGTGTGTTAGGTTGCCTTTAAGACTAAATTTGCAAAATAGCCTTGTGACCCATAACCACTTAAAGCTCTAAAACAGAGGGCTTCACTGAAAACAGATTCTGGGTTTGGATCGCTGTGTTTTCTATCACTGAATATTTACAGAGAATATTTGTCTATATGAGGGCACTAACATTCAGTAAGGAGAGAAAGGAAAACTCTGTTTTTCTTTCCCACGCTCCTAAAAGGAGCCATATGAAATGACTGTGTATTTTCACTTCTGTTCTTCCAGTGATCTGATATCTGCCCTGTTAGTGTGACTGGTCCTTACTGCATTCTTATGGGCATCACGTCAGTTTAGACACAAGGAAAAGTCAGACTCTGTAATCTGAAGGGGAAGAAATGCTCCCTTTGTTTGGCCCTAGAATCTGAGCTTGCCAGGAGTTTCCATTTCCAGACAAGTACAGTGAGTCTTACAGTGACAGTCTAGAAAACTATGACTTTTTAAGTTACAGATTCTTACCTGTGTTCAGTGTGATACAAATAGCACTGGAAGCACTCTGTGGTATTTTAGTTGGTGTCAATGCTTTTTTCAGCTTTCTAAAAGCAAACAAGTATTTGTAGACATTTATAGTAGGAAAGAAATCTGTTAGTTAGATATCTTTCACAATAAGTCCCCCAAGATCAGCTGAAAATAACCCAGTATGGCTACACCCTTCTCCTGCTCTGGAGATAAGCACTTCCTACAATCCACTGTTTGGGGAAGAAAATGAACATCTTGGTTCTCAAATAAAGGAAGTAAACCTTGAGTTGGCGATAAGTGGTACTACAGAGAGGGCGAAGCTCATCTAGTCAGATAGAAGAAAGGTAAAGATCCTGGAGTTAACTTTCGTAGTGAGGGCATGGATTTAAAGCAGGGAACTGCATGCCTGCATACCCCACCTTTACTGCTGTGGTTATGCAGCAGAAAGGAGGTCAGAATAAACTCTCTGCTAACCAAAGCACCATCAGAATGCAGAGGGCTATTCCAGCCCTCATGAATCTGGAGAAAGCGCTTCCTGGGCCCATCTTGTATAACCACAGAGCTAAAATGACAGCTGACTACACAGAATATTTAAATACTCTAAAAATAGAGCCTCTGACATAGTAGAAAGGGATCTTACAGAACTGACTGCTTACTCTGGCACAAAACGGTCTGATACATCCACCATCAACTTCTAGCCACACTCCTGAGAAGGGCTGCAGACCTTGACTACCCCTTGATGCCACATACGTACTGAGAGAGCTTCAATACGACCGGAATTTACAGTCTGTGATTAGTCCCTGGTCTCAAAGGGCAAAAATCATACTGTATACTAAAATGCTAAAATATCCTATGCGTGCGCACACACACACACACACACAAAGGTGCTGGCGAGAGGTGTTAAATGCAAAAAATATGTACAAATGCAAGTGGAAGTTTTCAGGACCATCTCATTGTTCTTAACTATCCGATGATTTCTATTTCAAACCTTACACTGTAATGCCTGCCCTGCATTCCAGCAGAGGAAGTTTTCCCTAGTCAAAGTGTCTTAACTGCAAAATAAGTATTTTTGTTTTTTCTAGCAAGCAGAATCTATCAAACCACAGAAAGACCCAGCCCCAAATAGCCGTGACTGTCACCTCTTGCTCCTGTACTGGATTGCTTCTAAACTTTTCAGTTTGTTCACATCTCACGTGTGTCCAGTCCTGACACCATACCTTTGCTGATGAGAGTGCAATCACTAGGTCAGTAATTCCGACTTTTAGGTCCATCTGAACTGGATTGAAAGTACAAACCAGCTCTAGGCTGTCAGCCCTGGGGGTTTACACCTATGTATTGCTGCTGTCCTGATGGGTCCTGAGTTGGGACTGAAGGAGAGGAGAACGGTGTGAGCATTTCTTAGCAGCCTTAAAGTAACACATGTAGAAGACAAAAGTAAAAAACCCAAATCCCCCATCCCCCTAACCAAAATATCATCATCTACACACCAGTCTACTAGTTTATAGCTACATCTATGCAAATAGTACATGGGTAATGGTGCTAATTAATATAATCAACCCATCCAAGTCTCAGCAGGAAATTTGGAATGAGGAAGAAGGGGACTGTCAGGGCTGATGCTAGGGTAGAACAATACTGTGGAAGCTGTAAAAAAATGCTTTTGTTCAGAAATAATTCCATTGTGAGATACTGAAGATACCCAAGGGCCTTTCCTGGTTTAACAAATCATGATATCATCTCACCTCCCCACCCCTAATGCCTGAGATTTTTCAGAGCCTCAGATGGGTGCTTGCTGCCACTCCATGTTGGTCTTAAAATGAAGGATGATTTTCAGCTACAGCTGCTCTCCATGTGGAAGTCCTAACTTGTTAGCCCATAGCAGCAGGCATCAGCCCAGGCCCCATGCAGAGCCAGGCTTTCCTGGACTTGACTGGAGCAGATCATTGGGAGGTTTATTCTGGCAAGTCAAATGCCCCTACACATGTATTTCTGTGTGTATATTATTAACCCCTGCACAAACTCAGCACAACGCTACCACTGAGCCCAGTTTTGTGATACATTGAACAGCACAGTTCTGGCTCAGGGGAAAAAATTATCTGCTGAGCCTTCCTAAAATGAATCCTATTTAAACTGCAGCATCTCAGGTAGCAGTGTTGGTATATTCATCTAAATTACCCCTGACATTTAGGAAGGGCTAAAAGTCTTTTTCTGTTTTGTTTTCAGCTTTCTGTGAAGCATTACTTCTGCATTCCACTCCAAACCTGACTGCAGTCAAGTAGAAATCAAACCGATCCTACTAGAAATTTGTCTAAGGTCTACTGGAAAAAAACAGCTACAGTAACATGACATTGCAGCTTCTTCCCTAGAGCTGGGAATCTCCCAGGACCCTAACACTAATTTTATATGCATCAAACTGTTCCTTGTGGCCAGAGTCCTTTGCATTTAGATGGAAAGTGCTCCCCAGGATCAGTAATGCTCATTGAAGGAACAAATGTTCATTGCTCATTAGTGCTTTGGTTAAGATGGTTCAGACCCATCTTCAAACATTTCAGAGATTATTTTTCTAAGCGTACTTCTCTCTCTTTGTTATATGAAGAACTGGTCTCTCCCTCTTTCGTGCTGGTCATCTGCCTTCTCTAGTCACATCATCCTTATGTTCCTAGTATCATCTGGTCCTGTGAATGACAGCAACTACCCTTAAGAGATGGATTAGGTACAGCAAGGCGTGCAGGGGGGAAAGGAGTTTACAATAAACGTGCTGGTGGTGGGTCTCCCACCTTTGAGCATTTACACCCACTACATGCTGTTCAGTTCACCCTCTTGAGCTTTCCAGAAGGGCAGAGCTCCCAGAACACTCCCACGCAACAAAAGAACAGAGTTGAGACCTCAGTCTTGTGATGGGTCACTTGTGCTTCCCCGTGGCGGGGCTGTCCCCCGCAGGGGTGTGGCGGGGCTGTCCCCCGCGGGGGTGTGGCAGGTTGCCCTGCGGGCGGTGGCGAGCGCAGCTGGCGCAGCAGAAGCTGGAATAGTACTCGTTACCACAGAGCTGGGCCTGCAGGATCAGGTCACAGTTTGCGAGGTGTGGCTGGTCCAGGCACTCTCTGCTCAGGTCCACGACATGACTCACAGTAGCTGCAGCCAAGCAAAAGGTGAACCAGCTGTAAATTTATCCTCAGGTCGCTACTCTCTCCCAAAAGACACAGCATATTCCCGCTTCCTCCTCCCAGCCAGTTCTAAGGGGATTGTTTTAAATTTAGTCCAACATCAGGAAGGAGATGGTGAGTTTCAAGATGAAACGGACACCTCTGGTGAGGTACAGGAGAATGCAGTTTCCAGGGAAAGGAGAGACTTCTCCACCTACACTCTATGTAAAGACAGCTGGATGGTGTCCAGAGTCTAACTAAAATCATGCAGCCAACTACTCGGTCAACCAACTATGGCATTTTGGCCTCAGGAAGTTAACTAGGCTCCCAGTGCCATGGTGGGGGGCATTTCCAGCATCCTGCTTTTCTGTCCATGGAAAGCAGGGCTCCTCAGGTAGCACAGCCCAGAGGCTCCTGCTGCTCCCCAAAGCCCGAGGTCAGTGCTGGACAGGCACGTGCAATGGGTGCAATAGCCAAGAGGTGGGCACTGTGCTGGGAGAAGCGGGGAGGCTGGGCTGTACTCACTGCCAGGTCTGCTCCTCAGCACCTTCACCTCTGTGCTGGCACTGACAGAGCTGCTGCTGCTGTAGGCGCTGCATGTGTAGGATCCCTCGTCAGCCTCTTGGACGTTGCTTATAGTCAGACTTCCATCCTGGGACAGGTGGATGTGGTGGCCATCTCCCCGCATGGGGACTCCATTCCTGTGGTGAAAAACATTTTGTAGCATTATTGCCACCCATGGGGACTAAAAGAGCTCCCTGTGCTCTTTGGTGTTCTGTGAAAGGGGTGAATTTTTACAAATTCAGCAGGAAGGAAGAAGAAATCTTTAGCACAGCCTGGCCCTACAATTGGGTGGTAACACAAGCCTAAGTGAGTCTGCATCTGTTGCCTAGTGTCTGCGTGGGCGGTAGCTGTGTCTGTGTGCTCTGTGCAAAGACATTGCCCTTTCTGCTAGCACGCATTCTTGAGGTTTGAGGAGCTAAGAGAAAATCCAGTGTGCCTTTCCCTCTCTCCAGGTTGTGGTCTGGCAGTACTTGTTTGGCTGGCGTTGACAGCAGTGCATACTGCTTGATGAGCATGTGGGGTAGTGAACAACGTGCCCTCTTTCCTCCCTTGAAAGTTTGTTTAGAAATCCAGAAGGTTGTGTCTGTTCAGTTCCTCCTGGAATAATCTGTGCCCAGCAGGAAAACTGCCTGAATTATGGACTCCTAGTTACCAATGAAATGAAATTTGTTTCACTGAAAAGGGTTTCATTATGACTCTGAAACACGCATTATTTTGTTAACTCAAATACCAAACTTACGTGTGGAAGAAAAGCTCTCTGTGTGAGATGGCCCACTTCAGTCCTAACCCTTGGAGTACAGAAATTTCAACACTTACCAGTCCATCTCTCTAAATAGCCTGTAAGAATCCTCCAAAGCAGAACTGGTTATTTTCAAACAGGGGAAAAAAAAAACCCGTCACCAAACACCTGTACAAATTCAGAGTTTCCCAGTAAACTATCAAGATAAGAGGACACAGCTTTTCACTTTAAAATACTTCCAAATCCCCTTAGCTCCCACTTGACAGAACATGGAGAGAACTGTTGCAGCAGGAAGTTGGGAGAAGAGTTACTGTTATTGCAGGGGCTAAAATTTCTGTCAGGATTAGGCAGAGAGGGTTTTATAAAAACCAGCTAAATGTTTTCCTCTGATTACTCATTTGAGCTCTTGTTATTTTCATGTCGCTAGTTTTCCTGCACCAAGACCTTCTGAACTCCATGAAATCTTTGTTTAAGGTCTTCTTTCCTACTTATTTGGCTGAAACAAGAACTTGATGACTCCCACACCCCACAGGGATCTTGCAGAATTTCTGGGTAACATCCAAGTTGTTTTAAGGAAAGGTAGGTGATACTAGTTGGGGCTGAGAACTGTGGTCTCCACCATACCTGGCAGGCACGCTGCATTAGTATTTGGAAGGTAAACAATGAGGTTTGGAAAGAGAAGGAAAGGGAAGTTGTCTCATTTTTGCTCACCTCGACCACCTTATATTCACATTGTTGCCAGTCACTGTACAATGAAGCTGAGCAGTCCCTCCCTCAGGTACCGTGATGCTTGGCAGAAGACCAGTGATCCTCAGCTCTCCTAGATCAGAAAGGAAATTTTTACTAGCAGGAAGACAATGCCATGCTGCCGCTGGTAGTAGGAGCATTCCCTCCCAGGAAAAGCCCAACACATCCCATGATGACAAGCCCCTGGGCCTTGAAACAGCATGTTTGAGGCTGTGCCACTGTTGCTATGGGGACTGTGAATTTCCTAAGGACTTTGGCCCAAGCAAGGACAAGTAGCAGAGGCCTCAAAGAGCTTTTTCCTTCAACTGAACACATGCATGTCACATGCACAGAAGAACCACCTCCTTAGTTTCTCTTGCTCTTATACTTAGTCCACACCAGTGTCCCAGAAACAAGGCCCTGAGAGTCACTCTTACTGTGCTATCAATCCCTTTCGCAGCTGCCTGCAGCACCACGATGTACTAGACACAAGCAGATGACCGTGGGTAAAACAACTTGCTTTTCCCTTGCCCTCAAGCTGCCTGTTAAACGTTAGGTGTGAAGCCAAGAGTCATGGCCAGTCAAGACCCCCACACTGTGCCTGCACAGCCTTCCCTGTTTCTTGCTCGTGTGCACACGTGCCATGTGTGCTTCCACCCACCCAGTACCTAGAGTTCGGAGCAGGACTTGGCGCTGGTCCTGGTCGCGCCCGTTGGAGGCAATGCAGGTAAAGAAGCCGACGTCTTCAGAGCTGACCCGGCTGATCAGCAGGGCCCCATCTGACTGCTGCCTGTGTCTGGGGAACAAAACCAGAAAGTCCCTCAGGCTGAGCTCAGGTCAGGACGGGACTCCAGCCAGCACAGCTGAAGCTGAGCCTCGTGAAGCTGAGCCTTTATAGTACCACTGAGCAAAGGTTTAGCAGCTCAAATGCTGCAGGGGTTGTAACGCAATCCTCAGCCCTCAAATTCCAGCACTGGTGCTGTAGACTCTGGAAAAGTCTGCTGCTAGAGCATGTTTCTGGGAGCAGAGTGAGGGGAGAGAAGCACCAGTAGCTGTGGAAGTTCACTGAAGGTGCCCTGATCTCTCTCTGCTGTGAATCTCTGCCCTTGCTCACGGACCAGCTGATTTTTGGCAAATTTGCTTGTCCTGTTATTTTTCTGTTGACCTTGTAGATGAACAAATTTGAGCCCTGGATCACTTGCAGACCCTGTGTCACAGCTGTTTTCTCAAGGGTTCAGTACTCAGACTTCCATCTGTGAGGGAGGGAGGATGGGTCAGGCCATCAGTACAGCCTGCCCCTGATGGAGGAAGCTGGCCAGCATAAAGCCAGACAGGCCCTTGCTGCATGGCCAACACCTCCATTCTCTCAGGGAGGAGACGGGGAAGGGAAAGCAAAGAGGAGGCTCTCCTCCTGAATTGTTGGAGCCGTCAGGAAGCTCACCTGGGAGAGGAGAGGGGCTGCCCATCTTTCTGCCACTCGATGGTGAGAGCCGGCGATGCTTCCACTGTACAGGGCAGTCTGACTCTCTCCCCAATGTTGGCCTCCACTACTGTGGGCTCACTCTTATCCATTCTCAACCTGAAAGTTCACAAGCACAGCAAAAGATGCAGAAACTTCCTTGCTCAGCATCTGACCTTCAGCACAAGCCTTATTTTTGCCTCCAAGGGAAAAGGGAGGTCTCTGCACTCCCGTCAGAGCTCTGATACTTGTCATTACCAACATTCACTCCCAACATTCAGAAAAGAGCAGCCTCCATCAAATCCTGCTGCAGCTCAGCACAGCTTGGTGCTGCACTCCTGTCAGCCAGCTTAACCCATTAACAGACAGCAACCCTGCTTCTTATAGGAGCCCTCTGGGTAACACCTGAGGAAGCATTAACAACATGACCACATGGCAGAGAGTACAAGGTCCTGAACAGGGCACAGAGCAAGCTTCCCCCAAGGTGCTTATCTGACACACAAAAATGAGCCTTTTTAGGGTGTGAAGAGCCTATTGCAATCACCTGACTGCATGCAAGGCCCGGGAGTTGGTGTTCCACTTCATGCAGCAGAAAGGTTGGGGTCAGGTTCTCACAACACTCATCTCCTCATGCTCTTTGCTCTCTTATAACTACAGCTAAACACCATCTTAGAAGGGAACTAAACCATGATGTTCCCAGAGCTAAATTAAGACATCATCTCCCCTACCCCCATTCTATGACCTGAATTCTTGATCTCAAAAAACAAAACCAAAGAGCCTTAATTCAATGCTCTTAATTCAATGAATCACTTATTACTGCTTTTAGGCAGAAGCAGCTAAGGAGATTTCTGTGGAGTTCAGCAAATTGGCTGGGTTTTAGGTTGCTAACTCAAAAAAAGGGAGGCATCAGATAATGGCCCTATTTAATCTGAAATTCCAACATGCTGCATTTAAAACAAAAACATTTCATCTCCTTTTATTTCTGTGGGGCCTAGAAGCACCAAAAAACCATGCAAGAAGCTACAAAATACGTCAGTACATGGGGAGATAGTTTTGGGTCAAACCGGTTTGTTCACAAAATATTCAAATTGGTGGAGACTGAAGTAACTGAAGCTTTTTTCAATATGCATATATCTATTTTGTGCTAGTTAAGCAGCTCCAGAACAGGTTTCTCTTTCCGTCTACACTAACTTGAACAGCTAAGGATGCTGCCCTGATACTTCTTTTGTTTGAACCCAGCTCCTTTGCTGTCTGCTTCCCTGTGCATCTTTGCTTAGAATACTCTTCTTTCAAGAGACCCTCAGGGAGGACAGAAGACAGCTTGCGACTGGGATCTTCTCCCATTCCCATTGTCAGCAGTTCAGTACTGCTTGCTTCCCAACTGTGCCCCAGAACAGCTGACCCAGGACCTTTCCAATCTTTGTCTTTTCTACATGAAGAGATGCCATATGGTCCATCAGCTGGGCACGGTGGACAAACTGTTGCTGTAAATGAACTTACCTGTATGTGAATTGCTGATGCAGAGAGGAGCTGGCTGCCTGCACAACCTGCCTCCCTCTGGACAACTCCTGGTGCTGCTGATTTGCCTTGTGAAGGACCCGACCTCTGTCACCCTCTGCCAGAACAGTGCTCTGGTACTCTGTTCAAAACAGAACGCCATATGGGAATAAAAGGGCACTTCTTACTGTGACCTCTTGCGTAGGGTTTCTGTGAGCTTGGGAGAGCTTGCTGAACTGGAGCCAAAGAGCCCTTCAGCCATCTGTTTTCTGGCTGACTAGTGCAGTAAACCTGCACTGTCTACTAATGAGAGTCACAGACCTGCAGGCAAGCAATTTTAGACTCCTTTCTCTCCTCTGTCAGTGAGCACGTTGCAACATCCCTCAGGCCACAATGCTTTCTGCCCCGTGTGCCATTGCTGTGACAAAGCACACTTCAGAGATTGAAGGCTACAGGGTGCCTTGCTGGCCCATCTTTTGAGACTAGTCTTTCATGTTTTTTTGGTTTTGTTTCTGAAATAAGGCCCACTTTTCAGAACAGGGAATCATTTGTTACCCAGCAGGACGTGTTTGGGCAAAACACAAAACATAAATGCACCAGCAGTTATGTTTTGGATCAGGCGGCAGCTGATGGCTCTCAGGGAGGAAAGCATGCTCTCTGTGCTAGAAACAGGCAGGTTACAGGCAAGCCACAACTCTGGTTATGGGGTGGCACTGCAGGGGTGGAAGTGCTTTAGGGCTAAGGCTTTATCATGAAGCCACACCAAAAGAGGCCCTTCTGCCTCCACACTCCCTCTTGGCAGCAGAGGAAGTTTGCTCCTGCAGCTGACTTTATTGAAGCCTGTGGTCAATAGCCACTACGGATGAGCCCTGAGCTACCTCTCTGGCCTTAAGCAGAAGATAATTCACCTGTGATCCGTAGGTGAATCTGTCGGATCTCTGTCCTCCCGTCTGAAGTGAGGCACGTGTACGTCCCAGCGTCCTCCGGCTTGATGTGTCTGATGACCAGGGAGCTGTCGGACTGGTAGGTGTGCCTGCAACAGGAGCAGGGATCACTGCCTCTGCCTGGCTGCCAACAGCAACTGGCCAAGGCAGAGCGGCCCTGCGGCTCATGTTACACAAACCATTGCCTGGGCTTAGGAAAAAACAAAACCCTGCTGACCACAGAGGGTCACAGGCAGGGGAAATAACTGCAGCAGAAAGGAGGTTGGGAACAGAGGGGAAACTGAGATGGGAAAACAGGGAACTGCTTTCAGTAATCCTCTCTATGAAGAGGCAAATTGCCCTTCCAGGGAGAAGCTTGAGTCCCAGCAGTCAGCTGCAAACAGAAAAGCAGAACTGGGCTTTTTTAAACTGTGATTTTCATAACACAGAGGGACCAACTGGCTCCAAACTCTTGGTGGAAACAGGTTTTCCCAGGAAAAACAGGTTTTTAAGTTTTTTTTTTTTAATTGTGCCAGAAACTTTCAGCCAGAGGAACTCTGGGTTATTGGCTGCAAGTTTCACCCCCATCTACTGACTTAGTGCTGCTCCAAGATGAATCCAAGGGAAACAATCTTTTTCAGCATCACTACCCACACATCAGCTTTCACCAGTGCCATGGGACAGCACTTGCTCTGCCTTGTAACTCTAGCCAACACCTTATTACTGGTGTAGACTCTACCTGTTTGTGCTATGCACCGAGCAGGTGGACAGTTCAAGCCCTTACGTCAATATGTGGCCTTGTTTATTTCTTTTTTTTTTTAAAAAATAATAATATGTGCCTGTTGTGGCTGGTATAGTGTTAATTTTCTTCACAGTAGCTGGTATGTGGCTGTGTTTTGGATTTGTGCTGAAAACAGTGTTGATGTTTTCATTACTGCTGAGAAGTGTTTACACTAAGTCAAGGCCTTTTCTCCTTCTCACCCCATCTTACCAGCCAGTGGGCTGTGGGTGCACAAGAAGCTGGGAGGGGACAGAGCTGGGACAGCTGACCCTGACAGACAACAGGGACATTCCATACCATATGGCATCATGCTCAGCATGTGAAGCTGGAGGAAGGAGCCAGAGGGGACACACACGTTTGGAGTGATGGCGTTTGTCTTCCCAAGACACTGTTATGTGTGAGGGGGCCCTGCTCTCCTAGGGATAGCTGAACACCTGCCTGCCCATGGGAAGTGGTGAATGAATGCCTTGTTTTGCTTTGCTTGCACTCATGGCTTTTGTTTTACCTATTAAACTGTCTTTATCTCAAGCCATGGGTTTCTCACTTCTACCCTCCTGATTCTCTCCCCCATCCCACCAGGGTGAGTGGCTGCGTAGGGCTGAGTTGCCAGCTGGGGTGAAAGCATGACAGTCATTTTTGGACTGCAAATTTGGCACTCTGCCTAGCAAGGAGCCCATCTGCTCTACAATGAAGAGAGCTGAGCTCACCTGTCAGAGGAGACTGGCTGGCTGTTCTTCATCCACTCCACTCTGGAGAGGGGGGACATGCCCGTCTTGCAGACCAGCTGGATGTTTTGTCCCACAACTGCTGTCACAAGAGAAGGCTTGACTTCCTCCAGGTTTGTTCTGAAAGAGAAAGTGCTTCCTTTGGCACTTCTGCCACCCTCCTCTCCTCTGTGTCCTCTAATGTGACTCTGGATGAGTTACAACCACAAGGCAAAGCAGGACCAGCTGCCCATTCAGCTCTGAGTAGATGCACCAGGCAATATGGGGAGCCCTCTCCTACATGGCAAAGGCTACTCTGGACAGCCTGAATGCTACAGTCTCTCTTGGAAAAGAGCCTTGTAACCCCTCTCTTCTGAAGGAACTAGGTTCAGCTCAGCAGACAGACACAGATCCAGTGCAGACATGTTTAGATCTAGCTATACAGAATTCTGAGTTTCAGGGTAACCCGGTCTGGATCTCGACCCAAATTCTGCATCTTAAGTCTTCCCTAGAACAACCCACTGCTGCTCCATACAGTGCTGAGATGAAAAGGCTCTGAAGTCAGAGTTAGAAAAATTTGTTGGTCAGAACAAGAAAAACACCTACAGATTCTCATTTACAGCGTGAGAAGGCCTCCCAGACAAATACCTCAGGATTCTGCAGTCTTTTCACACACCATACTTCAGCACTGTTGGAGACCAGGGAGAGTGCAAGGAAAGAGAAGGCAGGTAACTCCAGGGCCTGAATAACAACAACTTGATTTACACATGTGTACCTAATCCATCACATGGTATTCCCAGTTAGCTGGTCCCAGCTGGGGCAACATTTTCCCTCCAGAGAAAGCTGCATTGATGCTTCACAACGAGCTGGCAGAACGGGGCTGGGGGGGAAAGGGAGAGGAATCATCACCTGTGCAGAGCCTGTGCTGGGAACAAGTCTGCAGACTCTTGGTGCCCAAATCCCTCTGTCATGGAAACATCTGCTCCAAAAGCTTTACGCCACTGCTTGCTTTCCCGGGGCAGCACCTGCTGGCCACTGCTGCTCTGCCTCTCCGAGGGCCCAGGCACTGCTGTTTCCCGGGAGCGCAGCTGGCCCAGGCTGTCCAATCTGCTTTGCTGAGCGTCCCAGCGCTGGCTCTCCAGCACACCAGTCCTTGGCAAGGACTCTGGCAGGACGTCCCTTCTCCAGCTGTCCTGTCTGTGACTGTCTTGTGTGGGGTGTGATGCCCCATAGGTTCTTCCTTCTCGGCTGTGACTTGCAGACTCTCTTGTGGGTGATTGCTGCTGAACCTGAGCATGCCCTATACGAGAATGGGAGCCAGTCTGCTGGTGTTGCAGGGCTCCTGTGCCAGAAAAGGGCTGGTGCTCCAGATGACTGACCCCCACAGAGCTGTGGCACACTCTCATGCACTCATCCTCCGAGGCAAAGCTGTTCTTGTTGCCCTGACAGCCGCCATACCAAAACCGGTTGCACTTTCCAACAACTCCCACAAAGTACCAGCGAGTGGTCCAGTTGGTGCAGGGGCCATGGGCACTGGGCAGGAGGCATATGACAGGGTATGCTACGAAAAAGAGCAGAACAGAGAGAGATGTGAGGGTCACAAAGCACAAAAGTGCAGGTGCTTCAAGCCACCTACCTAGATGATCTGTCTGATGGCCCTGTGGGCAGAGGGCAGATGGGAAAGGAGGACACCTGGGTTTTGCACCCAGCTGTGCTTTGAAACTGGGCAACTGCTCACATGTTTCTTTTTGCCTCAGTTTTGCCTCTGATGGAAGAACTATCCTCAGAGACATTTCTGAATCTGGATACTAGACAGATGCTTTACAGCCTTGCTTAGAGAATAGTGCAACTGCAAGGCTGGCTCTGGGGCTCCCTCTCCTGCAAGGGGCACGTGGCTGCCATTTGCACATTTCCAGCCCACAAAGTGAGTGGCTTAGACCCAGCTGTGAAAACTCATGCATTACAGAATACCCCCCACACACTGATACAAAGAGGAGCACAAACCCAGAGTCACAGGTAACAAAGCCACAAGCTGACAAACACTGGATGCTGGCCTCTGACTGAGGGATCCTTTGCCAAGCTGTGGCTCCGCAGAGAGGATCCAGAGAGCTCTCCCCTTCCCAGGGCAGCCCCACAGGGATGGCCACCAAGAAATGTCTGTGCTGCAGCAGGAGGGCAAGGCACTGCAGCAGCAATGTGCCTGCAGAGGGTACAGCTGGGCATCAAAGGAGCAGAGATGCTTTTGCCCAACTGCTCTCGTGTCCTCATAGCACAGCAGGCACTGGATTGAACTTTGCTGGCTGAGGGCATACATGCAGTCCTGAGCAAACCCTCCATCCCTATGTAGTTCTCATTCCACCCCTGTCCACAGGCTGCCTGAAGGCTGAGCACCTGCCCTGATTCCTCAGGGGGGCTGTACTTCTCCTAAACCTGCGTAATTAATTTGGAGCACTCCAGGCTGCATTAGAGCATCTTTTCAGGGACAAACAATTCTCCAGTAGTCCAGTACAGACTAACAGAGATCACACAAACACACTTCTGTCCAACTATCAGCAGAGGACAAGAATTTCTGCGGCAGCTGACAGAGCTGAACCCTCTGGCTGCTTTTCTATACTCCCTCCAAGCCTCTGCTGCCGCAACCACCACATAGAATTTCTTTTCAGAGAGATAGTTTGCTATATTTTACAGAGAGCAGAGCCTCTACACAGGAAGCTTCCATATGCTACTGGACTCCTTCTGTTTCTAAACCAAGCAGCCAAAGCATCACTTACGGTAGTTGGGCCTATTGAGACATCCTTCCCCTCGAGGCCCCGAGGCTGAAGCGACATTGTCAAAACAGCAGCCATACACAGAGCCGCGGCACTCGCCCGAGGGATGCTGCTGGGACATGGCTTGGCTCACCTTAGAGACAGGGACGGAAAGCCCAGAGTTAGCATCGTACATGAGGACAGCAGCACATGCAAGGCACTGGGTCCAAGCTGTCGGCTGCACAGGGCCAGCTGTTAGAGGCACCACTGTTTGTTTGTTTGCATCCTTGAGGATTTTGTGCTGGGAAGGGGTGGGGAACTTGGCTGTCAGCCATGGAGCCGGGGCTGCATTTCTCTGCAAGACACACCTAAGCAGACCAGCAGCAGGCCAGTTCTTATTGCTGGCACCAAAAAGCAGCCCAGCTAAGGGAGGGATCACCTCCCTGCCTTCAATTAATCTGTAGAGTTGACAATCAAAAGCAAATAATAGAGGCCATGTTTTTCCCATTTTTTCCCCCTAGACAGCAGAAATTTGATTACTCAGGATTATTCAATCAGTTCTACATAGGATGGTCTTCTACTTCTCAGACATCTCTCCACCACCTGCTCTGTTCCCTCCTTATAGAGGATTGCAGGTGGATGCTCCAGATGGAACAGGAGTGAGGTGGGCCGAAAGACTTGATGCTGTGCCTGGCGTATTGGTTCTTCAGCATTACTGGCAGAGATGGAGCCCAACAGAAACCCACAATGTGAGGCACCAGGGTCAAATCTGAATCTTCATATCTGATGAACTCCTAAAGTGCAAAGAGCTTTAGTACTTACTGCTGGAGAGGTCTCTGTGGGATGATTTTGGCTCATTTGAATGTCACGGTAATATTGTGGGCATCCCATGTTGTTTGGTCCCTGGGCAGCCGATACTCCATCAGGACAGCACCCATACCTACAGACAGAAGGGCTGTAGTAATACCTGGCCTGCCTGGTCAACAGACACAGGCTACATATTTCAGTAGGCCCTCAGGAAAGGCACTGCCTCCCTGCTCTGGCCTATCTACCTCCAGCTACCTCTTTCGGTGGCAGGTGCTGAAAGGGCAACCTCTCCCCAAAGGGCCTGACGCCTGAGTGTGGCCATCCGGGCAGCAGCCATGTGGGCTCTGGTGACAGTCCTGGGAGCCAGTCCCTGCAGTGGGGCCCTGAGAGAAGCTGAGACGACGGGAACCTGGCGAGCGTGACTGAGGCTCCCAGTGGACAGGAAACAAGTTGATGCCACGGTCCTCAGTGGACGGAATGTGGTGATTCCTGGAGGTACTATGGATCATGGTGTTCCCAGGGAGCATCCTTTCATCATCAGAATCTGGGGAGAGAACTCCTTAAAGCATGTGGGTGAGCATCAAAATCTGGTCAGCTTTCCTCATCTCTGCTCTCTTTCACCTGCCCAAAGCTGTCAGGCTTTTCTGCATTACCTGTGTGTCTTCTGGCTCACTCTTCCAGATCTGGTTGTCCTGAGGTTTTTTCTCACTTCCCTGACCATTCTTTCTGCTATCCCATGAGATAGCAGATCTTTCTGCTATACCTGTCACATTACTGTGGTCCCTTCACATCATCCTTTCTTCTTCCTATGATCTGCTTTGGGCATCATTTCTCCCAGCTAGCACTTCAGTCATGCTGACACAAGCTGGGGTCTATATACTGTAACAGTGTCTTCTGCATGGATAGAGTCAAACACTGCTCACTATTAGTGTAAAAGAATTTACATTTTGTCTCTGGCTCCTTGAATTTCTAGATGCCCATGAAAAAAATGACTGAAATAAAAAAAATGACAATCCTTCCCCCAACACACTCCATTCCAAGTCCACCATCATCAATCCCCCAGATTAATAAAATTCTATCAAACCTGGAGCAGGGCTGTTTGGGTTGTAACGTGTCAGCAAGGACTGGCGAGTGGCATTGTATCCCATAGTGTCCTGCATGCTGGGGACCTCTGTTAAGAGAGACATACACAAAATCAGTGCAGTTAGTCCAGCTCTGTGCTCTAATAATTGCAAATACATCCAGGAAGCAGCAGGAGATGAAAGCTAATGAAAATGATCCCCTTCTGGAACAGCTGCTGAGCAGCAATTGGATTCACTTGGATTGTCAGGACAAGTGACCTACAACAGGTAGACAGACAAAAGTCAGCATTTCAGCTCTCATGTGAAGACCACACACAGACAACAAGCAAAATTTTCATAACAGTTGTGACTCTTTTATAGCTGCTCCACAGGGGGTGGCTATTATTTTTAGCTACTGAGCCTGCCCAAGTTACCATTCTTCTGGAGTAGCAGTCCTGGGATCAGTCTGCAGTACACACTGGATGAGCCATCACAGAATACTGAATTGAAAATGGACACACCCCAGTGTTGTTCCCAAGCCTGTTGCATACGTTTCAAACAGTACAGGTACTGGAACTCTGAAGATGCTTTGTGCACGTAACCATGGACAAACCCATAGAATAGAGACAGGCACTCAAGAAGTTGAGAACATAGGCTAATGCGGAGCTGGGAATTTCTACTCCTAAACAAAAGCATGTTGGGAAAAGCTGTGTGTGCAGCAATACCACTCACGCTGTGGCAGGTAGCAGGGCTGCGTGTTGCAGCTACCCAGGGTGGCTGGTTTCTGTGGCTGGATGGCCTTGCATGTCTCAGGACTGTAGAATTTGGAGTCGCCGTCAGCACAGATGACCTGGCGTGTCCGGATGCCTGAATCGCAGCTCTTGGAACACTTGGGCACAGAGACAAGGCAGTGAGCAGGCAGCAGAGGCTGAATGCAGAAACCCCACAGACCAGAAGTGTGGAACAGCTGCACGATTAGCTGCAGGCTGAGCACAGCTTCCTCCACCAAGACAAAGCAAACAATATTTCAGATGGATTCATCTGAACAATTAGAAAACCATACTTTAAACCATTTTACCAAATGTTCCACCCAGCCCTGAAGCATTAGGCTCAGAGCCATGCTCAGCCTGTAACATCTGGATGAGCCTCTGTTACCCACAGCAGAGTGTCAGGAGCTGGAGCAATACATTTCAGCCTGAAAGCCTGAAGGCACTTCAGTTCTCTGGGAATCCACCAGCTGTGAGGGGGCCAGTTTGCCTTTAAGAACAACAACTTACAATTGGAAAACAAACTGGTGGCTTTCTTGTAAGCAGCTAAGTGGAGTTTGCCTCACTAGAAACTGTGGATGAGGAGGGAGCAATGAGGAGCAGCTCAGAGGAGGGAATAGTATGAGGTATCTGTAACCCACCTGGCTTGTGGCAAGCTCTATGAACACTGGGAGAGTATTTTTCTCTAATTCAGAGGCAGATAGGAGCCCTTTCGATATCAGAAAGTCAGGGGAAAGATCAGATTAAGATATGCAACTTCTTTAGCTGTTACTAAAACTTGGCCCACATCTCCTGAAGAACCAGAGGTAACATATTTTAGTTCAGAACAAGCTGGTCTGGATAGCACAGAAGTGAAAAAGCATGTTTGGAAGTCACCTGATCTATTGGATCTACCTGTATCTTTAATCCCTGACACTTCTCCCAGGTTGAACACAGTCTGTCTTCCACCACAAAGACAAGATGAATCCATCTGAAGCACAGTTTATCTGAGTAATTACAAAAATGTACTTTTAACCATATCACCAAGTGCAATGACCAGTCCTGGAGCCTAGAGCTCTAAGCCATACATGGCCAGAGAGCTGTTCTGCTGATCGCAGCGATGGAGCAAAGAATTGGGAATAAGCAGCAAGAGTGGATTGTTTCAGTTTATTGGCTGCATTTTGCCACTGTCATTGAAACGATAATCCCCCCTCAGAAGGATTTATTTTTGTAGCAGCTGCATACAAAGCAGGCTTCAGATTAACTGGAGCATTACTAGTGCCAGTTACAACACAACTGTGAGCCAAGGGGCTGGTAATGAAGCAGGACTTGCTCCCAGCCTCAGCCAATGCACAGACTGCACAGATCAAAGCTTGTTTGTGAGGAGTACAACAATACAAATAATTTCTGAGCCATGACAGTGAGGTGCTCACCAGACCCCAGTCTCCAACATGCCAGCCGATTTCCTGGATGCAGTTCTCCTTAAGGCAGGGCTGGGTGGCCGGTGGCTTTGGCTCCATTAGACAAGCGAAGTCCTGGGCCTGAGAGCCCTGCTGTGTTCTGCAGGTGACAGTCCGGGTCTGGACTCCTTCCCCACAGCTGGCTGAGCACTGCAGAAAGGGGCCCAAAAATTACAAAGAAGCACCTGGTTTCCTCTTGCTCCAGGCTATGCTCCCTATCATTAGGGCAGAGTGCCATTTTGAGATTGCCTGAAACAACCAGCTATCACTAAAATCATCTTCTGGGGTGGGAGGTAGCAGAGTAGCTGTTTATGCTGTAGAGGAGGCAGTAAGTCATGGGAGCATAGGATAGGGTCTGGGAGATCTGAAGCTCACTGGATGATTTTGGCCTAGTCGTGTAATTACTCTTGATCTCTACACCAAGGAGACGTGGAGAATGAATTTGGAAAAACATCAATGCTTCAGAATACACTGAGAACAATAAATGGTAGAAAATATCTGGAAACTCATGTTATTTATACCTGACTAAAATCAGTGCAAGGTAAAGAATTCTAGGGAAGGTAAAAAGTTAGGCTCTTGTATTGCTCATGTCTTTTGCCCGAAGACTTTGTGCTCCATTTTCATGGTGTGGAGCTGTGACACAACTTCTACACTAGTAACTGGTTTTTGACATTTTCAATGCCCTCTTAAATTCACAGCAGTGTTTCGTGGAATCCAGCCTACTTCTACATGAATTACCAAGGTGTCTTACAGAGAGCATTAACTTGGGGACAGCCTGAATTACTTCAGATGAGCTTCCCAGCTGAGTTTCAGCCATTCATTTACTGGAGTAACCTTTTAACTCTGAGAGTACATGAAACACAGCTGGTTCTCAGAACCCCAGGATGAATCACTTAGGAATCAGTTTGTAAGAACAATACCCTCGGTGCTCTCCCCAAATGGCACTCTTACTTCGCAGCCCTAAAGCCACACCTCGCATCTCACAAGGAAGGGTGGAAGAGGAGGGTGGGGAAAAGGACCTTCCAGTTTAGGTTATCATGCCTCAAAGTTGCATTTTGTGCTGCTACACAACTCAGTCTAAGATTGCAGGTCAAACATTGCAAGCATGCATATACTTCTAAAAGAAGAGAATTCGCTTGTGCTTTAGGGACTGAGTATACATTCCCTTTATTTTCTAAGCCCTTGGAATGTAAGATGACTTGTAAAAGCCTGGCTGGCTGCACTGAGCACACACAGTTTGAACCGTTTCCACTCCTGCAGATATAAATGCACACAGGCATCAAAAATGCACCACGTGGCTGTCTTTGGAAAAGCCCTGTGCAGACAAACAGCAGGTCACCAGTGTTTCAAGAGTATCTTGCTTACTGACTGTCACGACTGTGGTACTTCTGCCTGGGCTGGTGATGCCAAGGCAGTAAAATGCACGGCAATAACCAGCACAGGCAGGAGCCATGAGCTCCTGTTTCACAGTGTTACTGCACATCCTCAGCTGACGGACAGCAGACCTCCTGCCCATCCTCCACCTCCACCAGGCCTGGCTCAGAGTGCCTCTGGTAGGTCTGGTAAGAACACAGCAGGGAGGAAAGGATTGGCAGACCAGTGCCCATGGCCACTGACCTCTGACCAGGGCCCCGTGGCCCAGGCCGCACACTGCCTCACGTTGCAGGGCTGACTGCGGCGAGGCTGCTGGGCGAAGGCCATGCACTCCGCATCCTCCACCACCCCTTGGGAGCTCTGGCCATCGAACGCCACGCAGTAAACGGAGCGAGTCTGGGTGCCCCCGCCACAGCTAGCTGAGCAGGATCCCCACTCTCCTGTTTTCCACCTGCAGGTCACAGAATCAAGGAAAAAAAAAAAGAAAAAAAGAAGAAAAAAAAAAGTAAGCCCAGATAAACTGCCTGGAGGCACAAAGGAGTCAGTGCTACATCCCTGTAGAAATCAAGCAGGAATGATGTCCCTTTGCAGAATAGAATCAGAGGCGAGTTCCCATTTGACCAAGCGTGCCCAGCTTAATTGGCAATGCAAAGCATGAGTCCCACTCAGAGACATATGTCCAGCTACAAAACACTTGTTTCTCTGGAAGTGCAGAGCTCTCACTGAGTCGGAAGATTTCTCTCCATGGCTTTTTGTCTCCTGATATCTGCAAGTATGTCATGCCTGGAATATAACATCAAAGAAAAAGAAAGAAAAAAACCAAAGGAAACAATCCAGATCAACTAAAAGAAAGGCAACCCACACCAGTCTAATCAGCACATTACACCCCAGACATTGTCAGAAGCAGTAAAACCAAGCCAGGCCCTCACTCTGCCTGCAAACCATGACAGACACTCTCAGAAGTGCTTGTTAACTTTTCACTGTCAGTAGAAAGGTGGTTTGTTCCTCCCATCAGTCAAATTCTTTAACAGCAGCACACATACAAAAAAGCCCACAACAATGTATATAGATTTTGTCCTGTGTTTAGTTGCTGAAGCTGCTGCAGAAGTGATACACCCTTCATAACAGGAAGAATGTCCACAAACAATCTGT
The DNA here is from genome assembly GCA_013400975.1 of Atrichornis clamosus. Taxonomy (NCBI): domain Eukaryota; kingdom Metazoa; phylum Chordata; class Aves; order Passeriformes; family Menuridae; genus Atrichornis; species Atrichornis clamosus. The sequence continues at coordinate 112,619 of WBMZ01014675.1, forward strand.
TTGGATGCTAAAATCTCTGCCTATGGCCACTCCAATGTCTCAGAGCTGGCCAGGTAGCAGGAAGCACAGCTTGCACAGCTTGGCTTCAGGGACAATATGATGTTTCAACCCCAGTTCCAGCATGCTGTGCAGTCAAAAAGCACTGGTCATGGATGGAGAGCATTATGGTGATCTGCTTGCCAGCTACTATGGCTCCTTGCACTCGGAGAAGCCCCAGCCAGGGAGTGAAGGCAGTTCATGTTTTCTCCCCCAGTATCCCATGTACTTCTCTAGTCTGGCCCTTGTCACCTCTAAAATGAGCCAGTCAATTCACATTCACATCCTAACAGGAATTCCACATTAGACTCTGTCATGGTCAGCTCCTAAAACACCCTTCTTTATTGCTAAAGATGCAAATATCAGCCCAAAACTGAATGGTGTTTGCTATAAAATGTTTCCTTTGGAAAGGGAACAAATACAAGCAGTGGAAGCCACTTACAATGGTGTGGTTGCAGGGCTTCTAACAAATTAATTGATTGTGTTTTTACAAAAGCTCCAGTGGGAATAACTCCCCCCCACAACTGTATTCTGCCTCCTGTAAAGCAAATGTACAGTTTTAGAAAGGCTGTATCAACCAGATGGGTTCACCTACAGCTTCCTTCAATTGTGAGTCAAGATCTCTGACACTGTTTAAGACAAGGCCAACCACAAGGCTGGGACCCTCATCAGAGGACAAAAATTGCAAGTCGTAAGTTATTAGCAGCTTTCTGGGGGACAGCTGTTTTGCTTTTGATGCTTTTAACTTCTCATATCTCAGTGTACATTATTGTATCTGTCACATCCTTGTACTCATCACACCTTACAGGCTCTTTTTTTCCTGCTATAGGGCCCATACCAAAGAAAGAAGAGCTTTTAAGAAACTCTGAGCCTTTTGCTCTGGCATGCTGGCACCCTGGCCAATGTTTCAATTGTCCAATCCATCATGCTCTCCTTTCATTTATGTTCTTTTATTTATCTTGATAATTACATTTTAAAAAAAAATCTTCCAGACCTTCTTTATCCTGATTCCAGAGAAAACACAAGAATAAGCAGCCAGAAGCTATGAAGAAATTGTACCCTTCTCAGTCCCCTAAGAATCAAGTTACCAGAGGCACGTGCAGCCACCTAAGCAAAGCTGCCAGCCAGCACCCTCCACCATAATTTTCATAGGCAAGAATCAAAAGCAAAGCAACACCCACTGCTACCACCAGTGCCAAAGACGAAAGACCCCACGGAATTCAGTGGGCAACTAGGTGTAGAGCAGAAGAGAGCAGCTGCCTTCCTGTGCTTTCTTTAACTTCCTTCTCCTTGTTACCTCTTCATATGAGAGCTCCGTGCTCCACTGTGACTCCGGGCTTGTGGCAGGTAGATGTAAGAAGTCCTTTATGTACAGAACAAAGGATTTAAAGAACTTAAAACAAGTAGCTACAGGCTAACATGTATTCAGAAATGCTCCCAGGTGCCCTCTCATGCACACCAGCACTCTCGGAGGCCTCCACTGATACACAGATACACAGACAGATATACAGCTAAGACTGTGGTTACAGCTCTGGATGCCCATGTAAGAGCCAAGTGAAGCCAACTGTAGGGCTATGCCAGCAAGGGACAAGGTGGAAATGGCTGGGTGAAGGGGTTTGAAAATGCTGGAGAATGAAAAGACTTCAGTGATCATCCCTTTCTAAGAGCAAGGACACTGGGAATGCAGAAATGACATAAAATTACACCAGCTCTGATTTTCTACTCTGTAGGCTCCAGCTCAAGAGAACAAAACCCAAAGAATCTATTTCATATCTCTTATATAGGCTAGAAGACTGCCTTCCACAATCCTATTTTGGAAGGTATATTTAATTGGTCTATAAAATGAACACAGGATGTATTAAGCCCCTTCCTTGTGCACACAGAAACGCTCATCATAGTGTTACATCTTCATCCTTTGTTTTAGGCTTTCTCTAAGAAGTGAAACACTTCCTTGGAGAGAACCATGCTGGAGGGCAGAAGTGAGAGGGTCATTCCTTTTCTCAGTTCCAAAAGCACCTCAGGAAGAAGTGAGCCCAGAAGAAGGAAAGAAACCATACCGTTTTGTCTGGGGACAAGCCTGATGACCGCATGTCCGGTTATTGTCTGGTTGAGGTTTATTCCTGCACATATAGTCCGGATAAATTTCATTGTCTATGGTACAAAACACCAAGCGGGACTGGAAACCTAGAAGATATGCAAGAGAGGATCTGATCAGCACCAGCTACCCAGGACTAGGTTTGCAATGCACTGGGGTTGGCAAGACAAGTTTCTAAAGTCGTGTAGAATCCACACCTGTCCCAGCCATTCTGGAAAAGAGCCAGGACCAGTTCTCTGTCTCTCACTACATGGACTAATGATGCCTCCCCACAGTATAGGGCTCTACTGGAAGACCAAGGGAGACAGTACAGTTCTGTGTATCTGAGGGAAGTTTTCCTGTTATATTATGGATTAAGACTCACAAGGGAAGTGCCACACCCATATGCTGCTCATGAAGAAACCATGCAAGAGGTGTGCAGTGCACAGGAGAACTCCTGTTAGACTTAAAAGGTCAGTCTTTTGAAGACTGGATACGGAGTTAAACTTGCAACTCTTCATGCTTCCTGCAGGGTATGAGTGCCCAGGCAAAGACAGTATCAGCACCTACAGTCATGACATGGCAAAAGCTGCCAAAATGGCTGTCAGCACAGAAGCCCAGAAGAAGCTGGTAGGAATTCTATATACTGAGATGGACAGGGGTGTTTTTGTTTGATTTGAGTATTTTTGGTTTGTTTTTCTTTTAAGCTTAAAATCCATAACTTGGCTCATGGAAGAATCTGTAAACTGAATATGATGTGACACTCCAGGAGATCTGACAGTCCTCCTGGAGAGAGGGAATCTTCCAAGCCGTGGTAGAGGAGAATGATGTGATTCACTAATGTAGGCCAGGTTTGTTTGGAGAGGACCTCTCAAGTGGTTCGAAAGACTATAAAGAGCTGATGCAAAGGTTATCTATGAAGATTCTTAACAGGTCCTAGTAATAAATCTAGGACTAGGGAATGTAAAGGAAGACTGAACAAGGCATGGGGAAGAATCCTGTTGCGACTCCATGTGAGATGCTCCCTTGACAAAACCTTAGCAGCCCCCCGCAGATACCTGTGCTGCCTTCCAGCAGGAGACTGCTGGGAAGCAGCTGCAGAGGGCAGCACACTGTCACACTGTCAGAAGGGTATGGATATGAACCCCACACCAGACACTATTGACTAGGTCCTCTCCCCTTACCTCCTCCACATTCGGAGCTGCACTCGCTCCAGGAACTGTAGCTCCAGCTGTAACCCGAGGCCTGTCCTTGCAGAGGCAGGTAATACTCGTACTGTACCCCCATGTTTGGCTCCTGGCTGATGAGCTGTGAAAGCATGGGAGGAAGTCAGGGATATAACACTTCCTTCACATTTCCCCACTTCTCCACATTTTGTCACATAATTTCCCCACCATGTCTGAGGTTTCAAGCTGGCTTGCACCCCTCCCATTCAAGAAGCACTAATTCTCTCCACTGTATTTTCTCCTTGCCTTCTATCATCCTCTGGAGAGCATTATTTTTCAGAGAACGGTGCACTGATCCCTCTTGGCTTTAGAAGATCCAGCTGCTCCTGTAGCAGCAAGTACCTTTCCTGCCCTACAGCACAGTATAACAAGTAGTGTCCTGGAGCCTGTCCCTGTCCCAACACCATTTGGTGCTGACTTGCTTCCCTTCAAGACAGAACCCAAGGGAACAGGCAGGAAACCAACACTGAGCCTTGCCCTGCTCATTTCTGGGCAGTAGAACCAGAGAAGCAATTAAGTGCTATTTCTGCAAGAAGATCATCTTGGTCTAGGTTGAGGTCCAATAGCCTTGTAAGATTCCCAGGGGCCCCATCACGTCTCCAGTTTTTCCCATGCGGTATCTCCCAGCACACTCCCAGCGCACAAAGCGAGAGCAGAGTATCGGCAGGGGCAGGCACAGCCGCTCACCTCAATGACGAGGGGTTCTGTGGTGGGACCCCGGGCGTGGAGGAGCTCTGGGGCCACATCACCCTCCAAGCCACGGTCATAGTGCAGAACCGTGCTGGCCACCTGCAGTGCCCGGCTGAAGTCAATTGTCCAATGCCCGTTCAGGTAATACTCCCCTCGCACGTTCTTGACAGCTGATGGATGGCAGGTGTAAGTAGGGTTTGCAATCACCAAACAACAGAACTCATAGTCAAATTTTGCCCTATCAACTAGACTCCTTGTAAGTTCCAGGCAGGAAGTCTCAAAGTGGTTTGGGTATTTTTATTCCCCACCCAACAGCAAGATCTTCATAGGAGAAAAAGTGAGGTAAATGTGAAGCCCAGAGTGGTGCATCACTCACAATCTGAGGATACTCATTATTCAGATCCTGATATTCAGAGTTTTTCCCTTTGCCATATCAAGCCCTCAAGGTAAACATCCCAAAGCCCATACCTAAAAACCAGATTTTAACATAATAGCTGGAATCCAAAAGGACTGACACACATACTCATTCTGACATCAGTCTTACCTAGAAAGTTCCTGCTGGCCATAACCTCCTTAATTTGGATGCTTGTGGCTCCCACAGGGATGATAAAGATTTGATTGTAACCTGAAAAAGAAAGAGGATTATTCAATATCTGACTGTGGATGCCACAAAGCCACTCTTCTGTGATAAAGATGCTCACAGTTTCATTGGTGCCTGAACAACCGGATGAGCTTTTTGATGGTGACTTGAAGCATTTCCACTGTCACTTTAACTGCATTCTGAATAACCTTATCCTACATTATCCACAGATCAGCCCATGTGTAAAAAAACTCCAATTACACCTCAGAAAAGTAAGCACAGGGGTCAGTGCAAAGTCCATTTTCTGTATTTTAAAATCTTTGGAATTTTAGCAAGAATCATATTGGAGTTCAACACAGAGAGATGTGACCATAAGTGTAGTTGTTATCTTGAAATTTTTCAAGCTTGGCCAAATGCAGAAGATGCAGTCCCATTTCTAGCCTTGTACAAGTCCTGGTGGGGCTATCAAAACACTGGACAGCCTCACGAAGGTGGGACATAGCTTTGTTCCCCAGCACCTTCTGGAGAGGGAGCAGGGAGAGACATCAGCATCATGGCAAATATTTCAGTATGGACAGAGACTAAGGAAGTGATTCCCAGGATAAGGCCAACAGTACATTCTCTGATGCTAAGGCCACATACCACACAGACATTTCAAGTGAACATCCAAGCATGCCTACAACAATCACATGAGCAGGTGTCCCCACCAGCCCTTGCAGCCGTTGACTTTTTGTTTAACTCTCTCCTTCTCAAACTACCTAGCACCACCTGTACCTTTGGGGAGGCTGGCCACATCAAAAGTGCCCTTCACACCATAGCAGGTGCTGCCATCTCCTCCACACTGCAGGCACTTGTCCTCCTTCTTGGCAGATTCCAGCATATTATCACAGCCAACAGCCTGTCAGAGCACAGGAGCATTAATAGGAATAAACTGCAATGATAGAGGAAAGAAAAAAAAATGGCCAAATTCTGGACAGATCTAATGTGAAAGCCTGAATCTAGGGAGTCTGGGAAGTCAGGATAGGGCAGAGAAGGAGTTGACAGAGAAAGGATGCGGCTGATATCTACTATTTCACATACAGAAACAAATAAATACTGTCCACATGCTCCTCAGCACCTTGAAACTGAATTACTCACCTTTTCTGATGCTGTTATGAAAAGTCAAGTAGAACAAAGGAAGACAAGAGAAAGACTGCAGACCCAATGATGAATAAAGGAAGCAACAAGATGACTAACCTGACAAACTCCCTCTACACAGACATCCCGCTTGCCAGGTTCACAGGTAGTCCCATCTACCACTGCTTCCTTGTGCCTGTAGTAGAAGTTTTCTCCCTTGGGAATACAGTTTAACTCACACTTATTAGGTGCTGGCAGGAGAGAAAAAAGAAACATTAATTGATAGCTTGATACTGCATTAGGAGCCTACTTTGAGATCACAGGAGCAGAAACAGAGGGGTGGACTGACATTAAGAGGCAGATATTGAACAAATTTCTGGGTCACAAACTGCTGGAGGCTGGAAAAATACCCTGGTAATGTCTCACTGTATGAAAATGTTTCCTCAGGGGCATTAGTCTAGGTGGATATTTGTTTATTCCTTAGTAGGACTGCTCTTGTACACCCTTGGAGTACAACGCTTTCTAGAATGAGAACTGGTGCTGATACAGAACTGTTATTTTAACAATCAACAAAAACCATCTCAAAATCCCTCATAATTTGTTAGCCAACTGTGAATGATAGCATATCAAAGTTCAGAGCAAGGACCCCTGGTTCCCACACCTGCATTCTGAGCTGGTTCCTCAAGAAAGCATGGGCCAGTTGAATTGTTGTCATATTTTCTGAAGCACTCATTAATTATATGCATTTCCTTCTTCTGTGCCCTACTAATATTCTTTCACCAATATTGAAAAGTACAGCGGAACGTCAGCTCCTCTAATACTTCAGAACCTAGCTGCAACCAGTTCCAGATTTCCTCAAGCAATATTTCTGAAGGAATGGCTGTTACAAGGGACAAGTATGTATAGCTGCAATGCTGTCTCTTGGCCCATGCATCCAGTGTCTTCATGACAGCAATGCTTTACTACTGGCAAAAAGATTTTTTTCCATGCCAACTCCTGCCTCCCACTCCAACAAGGAAATATTCTGCAAGAATACTACAGTAAAAAACATTACAGTAACTTCAAAACATATTGTTGATAGGTAGGGATGAAGTGTAACCCTATATGTTTATCATTACCTCCATAATACGGAAGCCACTTATATTTCTTTCCTTGAAATTCTGTCCCATCAAACTCTGCACACTGCTCTGCCCGAAAATCCCGGGAGCCTTCTGGGCAGTTCTGTTTGGAAGAGAAAATGTTTATATAGGACCATTATAAAAAAGGAGAGAAAATAAGCGTACAATAAAAATTTGGGGTTTATTCTTATTCCTCGCATATAAAATTGGAGGATAATTTCAATATACTTTAGAAGGGGTACTGTTAATGAACCACATCCACCAGTGATGCCAGAGAAACAGAAACTGATAATCACATCTTATTTCTGAACAAGAATGATGCTTGTTGGGGGAAAAGCAGCACCAGGCATGAAAACCCAAAGCCAGAGCACTATACCTGAACATTGCATGACTGATAGCTTCGTGTTGATCCAACACAACTGGAAGGACCTTCTGTCCTGAAAGACAGAAAAACTACATGAAGCTCTCTGAAGATTCCACATGCAAAAGGACATTTCATGGCAGACATTACAAATGCCCTTCACACTGAGCATACCACCCTCACAGAGTACCCCAAAACAGCAAAATAACTACAATGCACTTCTTCACCACTAAAGCAAGCTGGCATTTTCTAGTGGTATTTTATGCTCTGGTTTGCGTGCTGGCATGAATGAGGCACACACCATGAATGACTGCAGTACAGATCTTCAGGGTCATATTTCAACCAAATAATGGAAGCAGAGATTTTAGTCCATTTTTTACCAGCAAACAGTCAAGGTGTCCATACAAGAAAGAGAAACATGTTATGAGCAGCAGGAGGGTAGGGGCCAATTCAGAACAGGCATGTGTATCATCTATCTTGCTTTTTTCATCCACAGTAGGCCCATTAGTAGGAAGAGCTAAACATGCCTATGGAAAGTGTGCAACACCCTTATTCCAGTCAAATGACTCCAGCTAAGAATTATGGAGAGTAACAATTATGGAGGAAATTCATCTAAAAAGCCAATCAGTGCCTAATACTTCAGCATTCCTAAAATGGAGAGCCAGGCCTCCAGGGATTCTGGCAGGTGTAAATGATAATGGGCAGCCTTCAAAAGAGACCCTTCTTTATTCTCTGTGGGAAACACCAGTGCTTCGTAACTCTGGATTCTTCTGTTACAAAACCTCCTCTCATTTCTCTAAAGAAAGAGAAGCTGGTTTTTTTCAGGATATTATTGAGAGTTTGACTTTCTTTTCCTCCTTTGCTTTGTTTTCATCCACAACAGGATCTCTAAGGTCAATCATTCCCAACAGGTGCAGTACCAGTCACCATCCTCATTAGGATGCAGCTAGCCCAGCTGCAAATGAAGTGGCACAGTGCTAACGCTGCTTGAGCCAAATTCACTCTTCTGTTTCCGCTGGGACAATTTACCTTCCTGGGAATCATAAGCCCGAGAAAACCTCAGCACTGACACCAGCTCTCGGGAGAGAAACCAACTTCTCTGGCCTGTTCTCCACCTCCCCCAGGCTTGCCACACTAGACCTGATTGAACAGCTGCTACCATGCCAATCACCTGATTGCACAGCCTCAGATCTCACAGAGAAACTGCTGTGCTCTGTCAAAGGAGCCAAAGCAAGCATGTGTTGAAGAGGGCATAATTCAAAACAGCAGTGCCAAGACTGAAGCTGAAGTTCACCTCAAAGGGGACTCATTCCCCTGGGATCAAACACTAGATCACTTTTTTCTGGATGTATATTGGAACATAACTGCAGGAGCTCAGTAACAGTAAAACACATTTAAAGAAAAGAAAAAAAGGAGGTTAGCCCTCACCTTTGGGAATAGCAGCGCCGTGTTCGGAAGCTGACTCCACCGCCACAGCTGCGACTGCACTCACCCCATTCACCCCAGCTCCCCCAGACATCAACCTGCCGTTTCATCTGGCGGCCCTGTAAATAAAACACCCCACAGACATATCAAACACACATGGCAACACAGGAAAAAAAAAAAGAAAATGAAGCAGAGATCCTATGTGCTGTCTTGCAAAAAAGGCTGTCTTGCTGTGCTGTATTCCTAATACAAAAAGTGGCACAGAGTAATACATCAGAAAGATTGGGCCTCTAATATCTAGGAGTATTAGCTTCCTGAAGCCATAAAGCACATCCAGCTTTATAATCTCCCTTAACTGCTACTGTTTGTCTATTCATAGAATCTCAGCACTTTTGAATAACCATCTAAAAGAGGATAACATCTTCCTCTCAGCAAGGCAGCAAAGGCATATAATTACTTCATGGACTGTGAGCACTGTCACTCCACACCAGATCAATAGAGCCACTTAAACCCAAATCCTTGGGTCTAAGTCCAATACTTAAGAGAAGTAAAGGAAGCAGAAAGAAAAGCCCTGGAACACACATCTTACCTGCAACAAAATTCCATATATGGACCTTTCTTCCCTTTTCCCAACTGTGTCCAATGACGATGCCAAGGTCTAGGCCATCATTAGCTACAGACTTCATTAATTTTGTATTTAGAAAGTCTGAATGGATACTGACATTAAGAGCAATAACTGTGATAATATAGACAAGAATTTACAAGTGTGATGGAATCAACCCAAATACATTATCTTAGAAATATATGAAATATCGTATTTTCAGGAAGAAAAGGCCTACTACAGTTGATGGGATCCACACAGAGCAGGACATGGGTGGTTAGCAGGAAGAATATTCTGAGGAAAAAAAAGAATATTTGCAAGATGTAGCAGGACTAATTCTGCTTGAAGAAAGAAGGTAAATGCAGAGTTGCATGGTGAGTGACACTGTAAAAATAGAGTTTGCTGTGCTTGTAGGACAGTTTATGTATGCATTTGTACAACTGAGAAGGTAGTGCATGCCATTGGGACACTTAGACATTTGGGGTAGTGAAGAGTGGACACAATGTATCCCACCAAGTCTACATAATCCCTCAGTCCATGTCCCAATCCATCCCCTAATTTCACACAGTCCCTGTTGATTTGAGCACAGCACCCCATGCTCCCATCCTCTGTTTCTATTCCTTCCTGTTGTTCCTCCTGTATCCTCATGTAAGCTATTTTCTGATGGTCACCCCAGCTAGTGAGTGCCATCATATGGGTTTTCTGCAGGAGTGGAGGAATAACCTAGAAGTGGAGATTTCACCATAGCAGAATATCAACCCTGATCAGCAAGCAATTTCCACTCACCTGGGGGGCCTTTCCAAGGCCTACAGAGCAGGCAGTGAGGAGAACGCTCCTCAATTTAAGAGCATAATTTTCACTTCCGTTAACTGGTAACTGCTTTTACGCAAGACACCCAAATCTCTGCTAGAAAGAGGAGCTAGTCTAATAAATCACCCAGTGAATCTAACTCAGGCAAGATGCATGGGTTAATCCTCCCTTGTCATTTAGACAGGTTTTATAATTTTTTACCCACACTCCCTGCCTGACCCTCTGTCTAAGTTACAGACTTGTTTCTGTACTTCACCCTCTTTTAAGGAATAATTCCTTGCTGCTGGCAGAGCAACAGTCAGAAATATTAGCCAATCATATATATGCATTTACTACCAAATTATCCACAACTATCTACCTGCAGAGTCATCCCAAATTATGACCTATATTGCTCTACTGTGAACACTTTCTTCCTAGCCCATGCTACTTAATTTTCTTCACACATGTTCTGTGCAATTCTTTCTAATATCTCTGATTCAGTCTAACTCTATTTGCCTTCTCCCTGCTCGTTTAATGGCACTACCCAGGTTACAGCCACTTCTACATACCTTCTCTTGGCCAAGTCAACATCTCCCTGACCCCATGCCAAACCCTTCTCCCATGCTTTCATTCCACATATTGAGTTCAGTGTTTGTCTTCTGCATTCTCATTTGCCTCTCTGGGCGTAATCCGAACAATAGAGTTTTAGCTTTCAGCAAGGTTTTTTCAGCAATCTTATTTTCCCAAGTTTTATTTTCAGACACCTAATTCCTCCCCCTGTAATCCCCCCTCCCTTACCCTCAAAAGAATAAAATATGCTACCACTCTGTTTCTCTGCAGTCTTATTCCTCTGTATCAACTGACTGATTTAGGAGCAGTATTAGCTCACCCTGGAAACAAGGGACCTTTCAGTCAGCATAAGGGAGAAGGAAACATGTAGATAAAAAATCCAAAGGAAGAGCATTTGAAAGTCAGATTACTGTAAGGCAATTAGGATAGAAAGCCCTTCCTTGACACACACACACCACCCTGATAAATATTCCAATATCCCTCCCACAGAACTAGCATTATTTATTCCTTCTATAGAGAGCAAAATCTGCAGGGACTCTTTGTTGTAAGGCTTATGCATCCAAGGAGTGCAGGAACAATCATTTTTCTCCGTTTATGTACACCCCAAAAGGAGCACCAGACAAAAGAATCCTCCCAAAGCTGTATAGCACCAGAGAAACATTTTAATAGGCACCCAACTCCCATACTTGGAAATCTGTGCACGGTTCTCATTACTTCAGTAACTACACACATGTATACAGGCAAATATAAAGCTGCATATTCATAATAAATAATAAATATATTATTACATAACCTGATAACAGGACATTTTTAGGTGCTCTCAGCCAGTTTCTGTTCCAAAAGCCTTTTTCTGCTCTCCTTAGACTCTGGAATGCTTTTATCTAATGTAAGCCAGGACAACTAAATTCCATTCCTTCATGGATTTCAGGATGAAAAATCTACAATCTTCATCGCTGTTGCAAATTCATTTGGTTCCATTTTTCCCTTGCCTCAGCCTAACATGCATACAAGAATGTAGCTGCTTTATCTGCATTAAGTATATATTTTAATGTTTCAGGAGATGTGAGAAAATGCATACAGCCATCTTCCTTGATTTCTAAAAACTCCAGAAAGGGTCATCAGTTAAAGCCCAACTGCTCTGTCTAGTTTTATTGCCAGTTAAGACACCAGAAGTGCATACCTTCTGGGAATATTGATGCTGCCCATGACCCTGGCACCATATGCTCTCAGTGCTCATTTGCACACAGGCTGCTGTGGTATAAGAGTTTAAAAGGCCAGGGATTCCTTTCTTATGAGACCTGCAATGCTTTCATCAGTTCCTAGACAGATGAACTGTTGATGTAGTTGCAGCATCTGCTGTTACCAGGCCAACTGTATCTGATACAGCAAGTAAAAAGCTATGCCTCTGTCACTACACCTCCAGACCTCATCTGCAAAGACAATTCCAGTATGCACCACATGCAAACAAAATAATTCTGGAAAAAGGGTCCTAGGTGGTGTTGACCATGTAATATTTATTTTTATGTATGAAACACGCACCGGAAGAGAAGTTATGAATGGAACTTGACTCAGTAAGACAGAAGATGCTGGCACTATGTACAAACACTTTAAAAGGGGACCTTGAAAGACTTTTCAGTCAGTTTGATGAGATGGATAGTAAACTATGCATGGGAACAGGACTGTGCTTCCCAGACAAATGCATTGCAGGCATGCAGTGATCCACAAAGTTCATATCACCAACTGTGGGCTAGTGATTCACTGGGAATAATTTCCCAGTGCTTTGTTGCAGCTCAAATACTAGCAAGCTATCAAAGCAAACATCAATTTACTATACAGTCCCAAGTGAGCAGTGAAGTTCTGCAGTCACACGTCCAAACAACCTCCTACTCACACCTAGTATTTCCCTTGCTGCTTGGGCACCTTTCAGGACTTAGAGATAGTCAACCTGAATTATTTTGTGATTTTTTGGTGCTGCTTTTTCAGACTGACGAGCAGCAACAAAACATCCTGTTACACCACTCCAACAGTCGCTGCTCAGAGCCCACGGTTACTGATAACCATGCTATGGCTGAGAGGTTTTGGACAAGGCCAGTGCTTACTTTTAGCCTAGCAGGTTGCATAGCTTTGGTCCATTGAGATGCAACTGGAGCATTATTTTGGACTGAAAAGTTGTTACTGTGACTTCTGGAGCTGCTTCCCACACTGACTAAATTCCATTTAGATCAGATACAAATCACAGTGCCAACAGGGAGAACACAGTGGGAAATCTTTGACAGAGGTTGACAACAAGGCCCTGTACAACTGTTACCCACTGAAAACAGATATTGCTCATAATGATAAAATGAGTAATGTGGTATTACTGTTATGTTATGCAGTGTTTCCATGACTTAAAACTACAGACAAAATCAGACTCTCTTTAACCTGTCTTAGTATTTCTGAAATAATACTGCGTCATTTTATTTGATAAATATCTACTTTCTGGGGTTTATAGTTTCTAAAATTATTTTGACACACCCCGAACTGTAGCCTCATTTAGGAAATATGTATGAAAGGAGGGTGAAAACCAAACACTTTACAAAAGCAAATTATCACCACAATCATTTCTGTAATGGCTTCACTGTCAAAATCTTGGCAAGTAAGAAGTCTCTAGTGAAAAAACGCAGTTTTGTTAAGTTTGAATAATTGCTTAGAGAAAAGCTAGTAAGGGAAGGGAAGAAAGAAAGAAAAGTGTCAAGGTGCCCCAAAGGCCGGCTGCTCCCTGTGGGCTGGGGACCAGTAGCCAGAGGCTCCCTGACAGCAGAGCAAGCCTGAGAGAAGCACAAGCCAGGGCACAGCCCCAGCCCTGGGAATTGGGCACCTCCAGCTGAAGCCAGGTGAGGAGATGGGACTGCAGGTGGGCCTGGCTCATCACGGTCTATGGCTGGGCCAGGCAGGGCTGTGCAGATCCTCACTGCAGCATCACTGGGGTCAGCAGCCCCAGAGGCTACAGGGGGGTCCTGGGCAGTGGGCAGGGTGGGTGGAGTCTGGTCAGGACCAATAAAGCCTAGTAGTGCCCTCAGGGCCCTAACAAAAACAATCCACATGGAGCATATCCTTAGACCATGTGCTCTTCGGGATGTGAACGATTTCCTTCTCCTTTCTATGTCCATAAGAACTACCCGGTGCTACAGTGATGACCACTAATAACATTTCCATACAGCTAACTCTGCACGACATGGGGCACTCAACACTCAAACTTAATTGAAAGGAAGCTGAAGACATTTAGTATATCTTACACGTTTATAATTTAGATATCTGCTGCCATTCCAATAGATGCATTTTCAAGATAACTCCATCTGCAACCAACTAGGATATTAGCCAAAAATGCAACCAAAAATAAGCTAATTAATCCAAACCATATGAGCAAAGCATTTTTTTATAATTCTGTCTTAACCATTGATCTTGGCTCAGACACAGCAGGCTTGCGAAGAGCTTTGAAGGTGAATAATGCCAAGTATCATTTTTACGAATAATGAATAAGCAATCAAAAAATTGCATTTGAGTAAAACTAGAAAAACAAGAATGAAAGTGAACAAGATAGTGACGAGCAGGAAGCAAAATACAAAGTGGTACAGAAGAAATGAGTATCTTATTAAAACAAGCTGATTTACAAAGAAGAGGAAAATAGTCCAGGCTTCGTTAACTTTACTGGCTTGTGGTTTACACTCACTGTGTACATCTCCTTTCATCCCCTTCTCACCCTAGCCATGGTTTGTTAGCATATCACCTCTAACAAATCCACTAAAATCCAGCAGTTCCCCAACATCTTCACTTTCTCAAAACACTTCAGATTCTCCTTACCTCATTGAACTCACTCCCTCATGCTTCTCAGCCCTTTTCCAAGTTCCCTGTGTTCACCTCTTCAACTCTCCTCACTCTACTACCTCTCTCTGGGTTGTCCCACCATATACCTGGCTCCTTCCACACCCACTGATTTTCTGTCAGCTGGGCAGGATATGGTGCATGCCTCATCCACTGCACAACCAGAGATGTGCTGCCTCACGGGACTGTGCTGGCGAGTGGGCAGAGGAGATACCAATTTTCAGAAGTGGAAAGACCTCCAGAAATTCTGGGTGGCCTGGAGATGACGAGGGTATTTAAATAACTTTCTAAAAAGATACAGCCATTGCAGGGAAGTTAAGTGAATTCTTGGAATCCTTGTGGAAGAAACAGAGGACATTCAGAAAGCTCTACAAAGAGGATGATTGTGAGTAAACTTTATGACCCCAAACGTTTTTGGAAAAGTGGGCAAAACACACAGTATGAAGTCACCAGAAATTGTTTATCCAAGGGGCCCAACAGGAACTCAGGGTTGAGATGGATAAACGGTTACTTACTAGAAGACAACCCTCTCAGCTAAATCCACTTCAACATCTGATTATTGGAAAGTGGAAAATCTGGCACCAGTTTACAAAAGGGCCCCAGGGAAACCCATGGAACTGTACCTTCACATAGCGTAAAATTGACATCAACTGATAAATTAATAGAAGTTATAACAAAGAACAGAATTAGCAGGCACCTGCATAAATACAGGATGTTTGGGAAAAAGTCAAATCTTTCTAAGAATATTGCAGTTCTTCAATTCACAAACATGTCAACAAGGGTAACCTGCCAGATACATTCAGATTTAAAAAAACATTTCAAAACAATCCTTCACCTCAAGCTTTCAAGGAAGTTAACCAGTCAGAAGGACAGTCCTTCAATGGATGATGAGCAGATGCCCCAAAGACAAAAGCAGGAGCGAAATCTTCATCCACTGCAAGAACTGACATTAGCAGCAGAATTCCATAAGGAACCTGAACAGCTCAACACATTTATTAGTTGTGCCAAAACCACAGAAGTAATGAAAGCAGATGATAAGGGTAATACAGGGTAATAAAGGACAACAGAAAACCAGAGACATACTGCAAAGAACTATGGTAAAACACTATAGTATAAGTGACTTATCCTTAAAGTGACAGTGGAGATTTCATGTAGGCAACTTAAGTGAAAGGAGAAAACACAAATACTATCCTAAATTACTATTAACTTATTCATTATCAATTATTGTCAATAAATTATTACATGAGAGTTGATCTTTAGCCCTCAAGAGCAGGATCTAGGTTTTATGGCTTCTAGAAGGGATTGACCAAATTCGGGGAAGAGAAACGGAGACATCTCAAGCTCAAAGGGTCCATAAACTGGAAGAGTATTGGGGGAAATTGTACATGCCAATCTTTAAATAGTTTTTTCTAGACACGTGTTTGTGACATAGGTGAAGACAGTATATAGAGCAAAATGACCTGGTCCTACCTGGTACAATTTTTCTTGTGCCTGTTTTCTACCTTTCCCTCCATAGGAATATTAGCAAAATCTCCTCTTTCTTGCTCCTCACAATAATTTTTACCATTTCTGCATGACCTTAACTTTGAGGTCCTTGTGCATCTTCTGCCCCGTGTGTCATATCTGGTTAAGACATTTAGAAGTTTATTCAACAGATCGACACTGTTTAAACAATAACAATGCTAAGTTCTTTAGAATAAATTATACCCAGCATTTTAACACAGAAGTGCAGATCCATAAAAAGAAATAGTGTTCAAATGAAATGTATTTCAATATGAATTCCAGCCAAGCCTCAGGCCAGCCTTCACTTTAAGCACACTTGCAGCACAATCTAGGAGCAAATGTAAGTATTAGACGTGATCTAACTATCAGCTCATGCCTAAAGACCATAAAAGACGAAACAAAACTCTTCCTGAGACAAACAGCTTTTCCTTGAATTTGTTCCAGGGTATGGGCAGGTAAGACATTTCCAATCTGGAAAGGAGGAGTTCCAGATGCAAAAATCTTCAAACGAAGTATACAATACACACACTCCTCCTGCCCATCCAGCTGTAGTTTCAAGGGCTACTACAGACAAACAATAAAGGAGCTACAAGTAATAGGTGACCTCCCTTTCCAGATCCTTCAAAGCCTGGTGAAAAGGGACAGACACCACAAGTGCTGTATGGTAAGAGCTCTCCATATTCTAGCAGAAAAGAAAGAATGAAGACTACAGTGGGTTCCACCAAGGAGGGAGCATTGGGCAGGAAATTTCCAGCAGGCAGTGGCTTTAACAAGCAGGAGTCCCTCTCTCACTGCTTAAGGCTGCCTGCCATGTCTGGCAGACAAAGAAGCCAAGCTCATGGCAAGCAGAGAGAAGATGTAGGCAACTGCCCATCTTTGCTGCCCTTATTCTGTTTGCTGCTTTCCCTAGCCTGACCATAAAGTAAAATCAGTCCAGCCACTCCCCTCCAAAAGCAGAAGAGATGAAAACCAGTAGGCATCAACCAACATCCTTGAACCCCATGCAGATGTCAATCCCTATAGATCCATGTTCTCCACCCTTGTGCACAGCTGCAGTTCACTCATTTATAGCTGTACTCGCATTAGCACTATTTGGTCTCTGTATGCAAGTCCATGCTCTCCTCTCTCTGGGTCAAAAGATGTCCAAGAAGCAATCATTGTGTGCATTGGTAGACAGGAGGGATCTAAGAGGTCAGCAGTTCATCCTGGAATAAAACCCACATATGCTAGTCTGTGTCTTTTCTGCTGTTTTTAATTTGACCACCACCATCCTCTTCTTGCCAGGGTATACACTATTCACTGTATAACTGGAGGTGATCCACCTTTCTACCCATGTGCTGCTACACTGGAAACTCTTCTGATACCAAAATCAAAACAATTGTTGCTGTCTCGGCTGCAAGGCTGCTCTGGATCTAATATCTAATAAAGAGGTAGAGCCTCAATATCTTAGATATATGCTACTATAAATTAAAGGAAATGTTTCTCCTTCTATGTGGAGAAATGCACCATGCCACTGACAATCTCTTATACCTCTGCCACTGGGAATTACAAAAGAACAGCATGGGGAAGGGAGCTTTTCAATACTATGGGACATGGATTAAAATTATTTTTCAATAAAACTGCCATGTCAGGTGAAATCCTAAAGGAGTGGAGAGGGATGTAGAACAGCAAGTAATTCTCCAACTTACTTTCCCACCATGCAGTATTTCCTGCCTCAGTTTTCAATCTCACCCTCTTCTTCCCTTCCTTTCTCTAACCACGTAAGTATAAAATTTGCATCTATAGCAGCAGGGATACCACTCCTTTTCTGCAGCAGTCAGGGGCATGCAGGCACTGCTTTTTCAGAGCTGTCCCACCTGGGGGAGTTCAGGCAGCCCCACTACTACTGTTTTGGTGCTCAACCTGATCTAGCACAGACTTGAGTTGCCATCACTACAATCAGTCCTGCCAGCTCTTGCAAGCTGGCCATCCCTTGCTATGGTTCAGCCTGATTGCATCAGCATCTGGTAAGGAATGGCCCACGTGAAACAAACACCATTTCTCTCTTCCCTACTAGCAACAAAATGGAAAATTACTACAGTACAGTGCCTCAGTCCTGCTGGATCTTCCTGCTTCCTCCTGACTTGGACAGATCCAGCATGTCAGGGAAACTGAACTTAAGAGGTGGCCAAGCAAAAGCTTCTCCTTTCATTGAGCTTAGCTTCAAGAAGAGCTCCTGATTGCATGCAGGGAAGTGAGTCTAATGGTACAGAGAAATATCAACCTTCACAGTCTTAGGGCATTTCAGTCATATCCCTTCCAAAAAAATCACCAGGTTGGAGATAGACAGGTGAACTGAATATAGTATATTCCATTTCCGGTTCTTTTAATATACACTATGATCTTCTATTAGATGTGAGATAGCAAGAACTCCTTTAAGCATATTTCCATCTGTAAGAGAAAATATGACAACTAACAAACTCTGCTTGATTTCTGTTCTCTCATCCCTGATCTTCAAAGGTGGCCTAGAAAGCAAAACACTTACTCCAGGTGATAATTGCCTCTCTTTTCCCTCCACTCTGTTCCTTTACACCCAACAAACATGCAATGTCTTCCTTTGCTAACACTTTCACTCTACTCCACAGGTCATCTTTTACCTTAGATGCCCAACTCACTAATAAAGTTTAACTTCAAGTCAGAAAAACTGTTCTCAAGCTGCATTTATCTCATAAAGATCCTACTTCTTACTCAGTGAGGAAAGAGGAATACCGGTTCTTAATAGCTGCATTCTTTACCTGATAATATCAAGTTGGCTTAACATAAAGTTACCTCTCCCGTAAAGCTAAACCACATGGTTGAGACTTAAAAGACCAAAGAAAAGAGAAAAACAAGCTAACCAAAAATTTATTTTCTTCAAGTGACAAATCTTTCTAGCTTTGAAGCAGGAAACAGCAATTATTGCTTTGCAAATAACATCCCTAGAGCCAAAGGCACTACCAGAATTCTGTTATTTAATTGCTGTGTTAGACTTTTCCTAAGATGTACCACAATAGGCCTGATGACTTGAACCTATTAGCTTGTTCAGAAATACTATTTACAAAATGATTTACAGATGTTGACAGTTCTTAACAGAAGTATCTTTCATTTCTCGTAACAGTGTTCAGAAGAGCATTTACTTACAGAAAATGCAGAAGGTGACATCATTGTTAACATGAGGAGAAGGAACAAGTTCTTCATTTCTACCTGTGGGAACAGAAAGATTACTGATCAGGATTGCTTGCTTGTTTGCAAGAAAAGCTACAACACCTTGCAGTAAAAATGGAGGTGGAACTAAAATCAAGAGAAGTAAAGCAGTTTTATCACTACACTCCCTGGAAAGATGAAGGCAACTGCAAAGACTGAAATTACCCTGAACAGAAAACCAGAACATAATTACTGAGTGTAAATATTTCCCTGAACTTTCCTCTGGTATTATGAGAACATCATCCCCAGGCACAGTGGAAGGTGCATGCTGTTGCATGCCTGCCCTCCCACCCCTTTACATACACACATAATAAAATACTTGAAGATTGCAATGACTTCAGCCAACCTAAGGTAAGAAATTTCACAGTTAATATTTCTGTACCCTATATTCACCTTGTGTGGTTGTGCTTGTTTAAAATCCTACAGTTCATCAAGGGCAGCTATAGCTAGATTCCACCACGAGTAGTTATATTCCCTCTGCAGAAAGGAGATAAGGCCATGTAGACTGGTATGGCAGCATACAACAGTTCCTAAATTTGGGGACCACAATACTTTGTTGGTACATTCCTTGTTGCTACTTAATCCTTCCTCTTTTGAGTGGCAGCCCACACCAACAACCACTCATGGGCATTCACAGCTGTGACCAGGGACACTTCAGCCACTACAGACTGACTCTTTCTCATCACCATTGTCTCACGACCTTGTGACCAGGTTAAGCCCAGGAAAAAAAAAAAGAGACAGACTAGATATTCCTAGCATAGTTTAACCTAGTTTGAGCTTCTTTCTAACTTGGCAAAGGAAAGGTAAAAGGAGAAATTTTCCTCTCACAGTGCACAAAAGCATCAAGGAAGAAATGTTTATCTCATCAGTCCTTGTAACAATATCTGTTTTAGTATTAAAATTTCATATATAGCTCCTTTAGCCTTGCCTATTAAATCCAGACAAAATACAGAATGTGTGTCACTATTAACAATGACAACATTGATATAAAATAATTGTTGCATGAGAAAATGGCATCAGAATCAAGAAATACCCAAAATGAAACTTACTTGATCTAGTATTTGGGTATTTCAGGTTACTTTATGATGGGCAATCATTTTTCTCATAGTCCTAGGCCTCACTGAACACAGTTCATTACAACTCCCCAAGTCCATATACACGTTGGATTTTAACACTCCCAACATTCACCGTGCTGAGAGTAAAAAGCTCGTTGTTAAATACTTTCTTTTCATATGCAAAAGCTACTGAGTTCTGAAAAATTCAGTTATACCAAATTCTGTGTGGACATAGCAATGAACAGGGAAAATGTAAGTGGGAAAACCAGCACTGTTAAACTTCTCTCCCTAAATACTGAGGGCCAATCATAAGATTCACAAGAAAATTAAGCTACAGGAGCTTTTTATGTGAAAAAACTTTCATTAGTTTTGGATTAGTCATTCTTAGGAAACTGAGGGAAGACTATGTACCCTCTAACACCCACACATGCTACTACTTACTCTTCCTATCCAAATCAAGGAAGAAACAACCTTGGGGATACCCTCCTCAAGAGGTCAAGTATACTCCCTGTGCTGTAGAGGCCAATGACCAAAAGAGGCTGGATCTGAGCCACAACCCTACCAACCACCATATCCTTTCACAGGGGAAGCACAGGCAAGAAGAGATCCTTTTGCTACAAGTACCATGCACACAAAGAGTAAAGTTCTCCTGAATGAGTTTATAATGTGCCCACACCACTTAGAAGGGGCACTGTAAAAGCAACATTTTCCTTGAATGGTGTTGGTATCAGAAGTACATATTTGAGATAAGCACCTCTTCCTACTACCCAGAGGAAAAATACCAACTCTTCCCCAGCACTCCTCTCTCACATATTCCTTTTCCAGGCACCTCTCAGGTCCACGGATATGGCCTTGAAAATCAAATCCTTGTTCTACTGCTAGTGGATTGCCTGCTCAACTCTTTCTAGAATCTGAGCCAAGAAGCAGACAGGGAGCTGGGACCAAACCACATGAGGCTCCTGGAGAAGAGTCAGCTCACCAGAGCTAGCAGTGTTCCCATTCCCCAAGTAGCTGGTATTTTGGATGTTTTTAGCCAGATAGAATAAAAAGATTCTCTGAGGAGACAACTAGAGTCAGAATCCAATGTATGGGGCAATCCCATACATCAAAGCAGAAAGAGGTTACAGCTCTGGTGCTTGCTTGCACTGTTGTGCCATTGCACTTGCATGGAAATTGCCATCATATGTCCCAAATTTAGCATTAAAATGTTTAGACCATCCAGCCCTATTAAACTAGTCAACAGATTCCAGGAAGGATTGTCAGAAGGAAGAACAGGGCCATTCGTATCCTATTAAATTCCCCACTGCAAAACAAATCTTGTATTTGATTATCTGAGCATCAACAAACTTGTTACTTTAAAAGCTTCCTCAGATGTAGAATTCAGCACTGATCCCTTTCACCTCAGTTTCAACCACAACAGATGGGACTGAGGAACCTGTCCGAAACCTTAAAAAAAAGGTCAAGTTCTGTTTCTGGATTTAATGGCTCTTTAACTCCTTGTAGGACCTGGGATACAGCAGCATATATTTATTCTGCTTGTTTGCCATCCTTCTCACTGAAGGCTGGATATGCGGAGGACGGAATGAAAAGGACATTGTTTTGCAGTGCTTTCATTTGTAACAACAGCAGCTGCTGCTCCCGGTACCTCCTGCCCTTCTCCAATTTTCTTCAACCCTCCTTAGCTCCCTTTTCCCACTGTGTGCTGGAACAGCATCTCCACCCCTCCTCCACCCAGAAACAGCAGCAGGGCCTGAGGGGAAACAGTGACTTTATGCTCAAGATATGGGACAGCTGCTGGAAAGCTCACATGGAGGAATTCCTGCCACAGTGCTAAAATATGAAGTTATCTCGGGGAGAGGGTTTATGAGAATCAGTTCACAACAAATGAGGAACAACCAGAATCTTTAACCAGAAATAGAGGTGCGCCCAGGTGAAATTTCTGCCTCACACACCAGAGGAAATTCAAATTGTCCAGCCAGTCACATCTGGCAT
Source organism: Atrichornis clamosus (assembly GCA_013400975.1). Taxonomy (NCBI): domain Eukaryota; kingdom Metazoa; phylum Chordata; class Aves; order Passeriformes; family Menuridae; genus Atrichornis; species Atrichornis clamosus. The sequence goes on from WBMZ01014675.1 coordinate 134,838, forward strand.
TAACTGTTCGGATGAGAATAAAAGGCTTGAAGTGGGGGCTGGTTCCAGCCATCTGTAAGCTTGGTCAAAAAGAACTAGCTTCAGATTTCAGCTCTAGACTGTTTTCTATACAAGATGCTGACCCAAACTTCTCCGAACACTGGGGAAGTTCAAACTTGAATCTTAGCAGCTCAAGAACCTTACTTCTCTTCCAAAATGGGAGGGTGAGAGGGCCACAAAGGAGATGGCTGGAATTTCCTAACTCTGAACAGAACACAGGTTTCCACTACAACTGTAAACTGGGATAAGCACCCTTATTTCAGGGCTTAACACTGAACCCACTTAGGAAAGAAGCTTTTGCCTCAACAAATTACAGTTCTGGAAAAGACAGATGGGCAGACTTGGAGACTTCTCTATAGTGGAGCCAGTAGTCAGCTTCTGTAAAAATATTTTATTTAGTTAGAAACTCTTATCCAGAGCCAGGCAGGCTTAGCAAGATCAGTCAAATTCTCATTAAGACCAGGAGTATGTTTTAGAATAAAGGACAGTTTTAATGACTCCTATATTTACTCTACATGTGTAAATCCTACCTTCCAATGCACAAATAAGATTGTTTACTTAAACTTGGCCACTTTTCCAAATAACCTCTAAACATCCATGTTCCTTGGGAAATAAGACCTACATTGCCTGAATATATACGTAAAAATAACTTTGAATCAGGTGGCTAATTTCAGTCTCAAAAGCAATAAAGTTACATTTTGAGGGGAAAGATACTGGACCAGGATGAAGACATGTGCTGAACTTTTAATCCATTCAGACTGATTATTTTATCTTTTCAACAGGAAGAAAATCCAAACTTAAAAGTAATGTTATGAATAACTCAGCCTTGTGTAAACAAGAACTTAGGCTGTTTAGGCACTACAGAATCAGATCACAAAGTCAGAATAAAACAGATTTCATGAGTTCCATTGCTCACAGATTTATCAGGTTTTCTCTATTCTTGAAAATAATAGGACAGCCAGTGCTACCTGGTTCTTTTCTGTTTAGCAAGTAAGACAGACCAGTCTTCTCTAGCCTATGAACCACATTTCTAAATCATCTTTGGCCAAAGACACATATAACATATGTGGGGCAGGGATTGTTCTAGGAGTGGTTCATAGGCAGAAGGTAAAAAGCCCCCTTCAGGATTCCCACTTGTCTAATCTAGACGAGATTTATCTGGATATGCAGGTAAGTGGCAAAGCCACCCAGCATTACTGACTTTGGCAAGCCCTTATAGCTCATTTCATCTCCCAGATGGGGATTTGAATTACCCAACATGGATCTATTATTCCCTTTGAGGTAACCCTGACAGAGAAGCTGCCTTTGCATACACGGCTTGTGAGATACAGCTTGGCCACCACAGCAACAAATATTTACATGCTGCAATATCAACAGAAATTACTTATTGTAAAGTTTAACACATCCAGCACTAAAGTAGAAGTTTCCACAGTGATCCCACTACTCAAACCTTTTCAGAATTTGCTTCCCTTTCCTCCACTCCCCTTTGACACATCAGATCTCATTCTTATATTTTTAGAAGTTTGGTTGAAGGAGGTGGGAAGTCAGAAAGGATGATGTTATGCTGCCCAGTTATTCACTGACATAAATTTTTTGAGTCATTGACTCAGAGCAGTCTTTGAGCTTTTAGATTCACTGCATTTTCTAAAGACATTATGATTTTTGCTTTGCTCTAAAAACTATCCACATATCTTTATTCCAGCTTGCTTTTGTTTGCCTTGACAACTGAGAAGTACCTTTTAAGTTTTTGCTGGAAGAATTAAAAAGGGAAAATGTACACATACAGCAGGGAGATGAGATGAAGGTGGGGAGAGAAAGGGACTTCATGAAGCAGGGATCAAGGATAGGGGAAAACCTCCCTTTTATTAGGATGTGAGCTGATTTGGGAGAGCATGAGGCTCACATCACACAACCCAGAGGAATCTGGAGACAAATCACCACTTTAGGCAGATAATATCACATTCAAGATACTTCTTAACATGCCTGTTTTCTTCCCCAGCCACAGTAAATCATCCTTTTTTTGACAATTTTCCAAAGAAAATCCTGGGCCTGATGTCCTTTGGGTTAGGACAGATAAGCCAATTAATGTCTATGTGCCCATTAAAGCAGGAGGATGCTGAATTTCCTTTATCTTGACCATGCAACGAACCACATTCATAAAGAGCTGTTTGTATACAAAGCAAGGGATAAATGTTTATAAACGAGTTTGATACAAGACCAGCTGAAAGGGCTTAGTGGGAAAGAAGAGAAATAAAGAAAAACAACACAACTTGTCAGAGTAAAAGTTTTACAGAGACGTCTCTACCACTGGTATTCAGATATAGTAATTCATTCTAGGTACGTTAGGAGCTGAAGAATCCTCATCAAGAAAGTAATCCCACTGAGATACTTTCAATTGTGTTATGCATATTATGACAGACAAATTTTCAGCTAGAATAACTTTAAAATTCACCTTGTTAATTAAAAAAAAAAAAAAAGCAAAAACTTACAAACAAGTACAGCAGCAGGTCACCAGGTGGCTGGAGAACTGAGTAGTGGTAACATAGAAGCATCTTTGAGCTTGCTCTATCAATAATCTTTCAACTCAGCCTTCAGCCTGATTTCTAACAGGCACATAAATCTGCACTGGGCCATCACTTCATGTGGCTGACACAAACTGACAGTGTTTTTACAGAGGACTTCTACAGCAATGTGAAGTTCAGCAACACCCGGGGAAGCCACAGCAGCCTCTGATATACAGTTTTGATCTGAATACTGAAATCACACAAAACAGCTGATAAATCATCAGGCTCAAAAGCAAGATCAACGCAGAGAGGTTCTAGTAAGGCCTCATACCATACCCTATCAGTGGGTGGGGAAGACGCAGACCTGCTTCCTTCCCGCTCTCCAAAATCCACAATGATATATCTAAGGCTTAGGTCAGTGAAGCAGTGTCTTCCAAGCAAATGTAATCACTACACCAGCCCTTTACAGGAGCTAATACAGTATTTCATGAGGGCAATTTTCTGTCTACCTATTAATATCAGCTCAAGATTCAATTTTATGCAACTAGCCTCCCACTATTAGGTTTGCAGCAAGGGATTTATTATAAGGAGTAAAGATAGGATTCTGCCTTCTATTTTGGTAGTCTCACTGTGCTTAGCTGTTAATTAAATCTGGGAGCATGTAGGGATAATGACAAGCACACACAGGCTGATTTAGACATTGCAACAAGAAGCCACACACTGCCTCTGGAAAATACATGACAAGGATATAATACCCCAAACACTAGCATAATTGCAGAGGAATGGCTAACAATCTTTTATATTTACTCGACAACCACATCTGTCAGTTCCCTCATGACCCTGGGATGCATCTCATCAGGCCCCACAGACTTGTGCCTATTCAGTTTCCACAGGTGATCTCAAACCTGTTGTTCACTTACAATGGGAGGGACTTGACTCCCCAGCTCCCACCTAAGCATATTACCCAGCTGAGACTAATCCCTTACAAATCAAATTTTGGAGAATTCTTTAGGAAAATAAAGTATTTTAATGCTAGAAAATTGCTTCAAACTTTATTTAACTTCATTCTATCCTAAATATAAACATGGCAATTTCTGTGCTCTGCAATGGGTTAAAAAATAAAAATAAAAACTGAGCGTTAAGAAGAGAATTTAAAATAATGCAAATTTTTCTCTGCCTCTCTCTGCAAGATCTACATCTCTGTTCACCTAGAGGATGTTAGCACTACATTCAACAGTATGCTTATAGTATATATGCACAGGGAACACCTGTAAAACCTTTAAATAAATTTTCTTGGGGACTAATAATAGACAGGAAAACATGAGAGTATTTACCCTGAATCTTGTATGGGTTTTGTTTGCTGCAGCCTCTACATTGTTTCTAGAACCTTTTTCATTTAGTGTTAACTCAGGGGTTTTTAAAATATATATGTATATGTAAACGTGTCAAACACACCACACTTGTACGGGTACATCTCTTCCCTAAGGAATCACCCTTAGTGACTGTGATGCAGACACACCTTCAGTGGTATGAAGCAGGAATTCCCCAAGAGAAGTCTGTGGGCTTACTTACATTACTGTGCAAGGGAAAGATGACTAACATGAGGTGAATTAAAAGAAACAAAAATGAAAAAAAAAATATCACAACCTAACAGAACTTTAGACTAACAAACTTAGGAGGGAGAATATGTGCTACTGGAATTAGGGCTGCTGTCTCTAAGAATACTGGCCCTAACATCTTTCATCTGTCACTAAAAATTAACTTCATAAAAAATGATCTTAGGAGGGTGCGATCACACTGCAGTGCCTGGAGAGCTCTCAAAGGAAGCACATGCTCAACGGTGTGATCACAGCAAAATGACAACAGCGCGATCTAAAAATAAATTGGTTCTTTGCTCTGAAGCTGGTTTCTCCCACAGATGCCCAAATGAGAGCCTCTAATTACTGCTTTAAGGGCTAGGCAGAGAAATAAACAATCTGTGAATGGCACTTGTTTTCTGTACATCATGTCTGCGTGTCAGGAAGGTGAGCTTGTTACCATGTGAGAAAGCATAAACAACTGATTTGATCATAGGCTATGCATATGAGTAGAGACCCACTCAAGTACTTTAATATAAAAATCCCTTCTCAAACACCTAGCAACCATTACTATTCATTGTCCGAGACAAGACTGGACCACAACAAATCACAGTTCAGATCCAGGAGTGCTAAAAAATAAGACAGCAAAACCGTAATCAGCAGAGTATAATTTTGAGAGAAATAAGTTCTTTTGACAACTCCATCATACCATGGACGTAACTGAAAATTACTGTCCAGAATCCAAGCAATCACCTCTCACTCTGTAGGCTCAGTAGCTGTGCTGGGTACACGGAGGGGCTTACATCACTTTTGCATAATCCTTCCCACAGACCTAAGAGCAAAGCAACCTATTTCCTCTGGTGTTCACTGAACATCAACATGGGAAAACATCTCCCCCTTCATTCAGCTAATGATGAGCCTATAACACTAATTGTGAGGACTACTATAATTGCATCCTGTGTATTCTGGGTGCTGTTCTCATACAAAACAGTAGCTCCCATCCCCTTACAAAAAGGCTATTTGTTTGCTGTGTGTTATAAGTCACTAGATGCATACATGAACTAATAAAATGGTTAATGCTTTATTAACATTTAAGGTTCCCACTAAACAAAGATAAACCCTTCTGCTAGCCTGAGCTCTACCTGTCCTAAGGCACAGGACAGTATTTTGCCTTATTTACATTACATTCAGAAGAAGGTGTCCACAATCAAGATCGGAGTGGGTTTTTTTTCCCCCAGGTTTCCTATTTTAACAGAACAAAAAGAATAAAATTTGCACCTTTGACTGAAACTCAAGTACTACCACAAAAACTAGTTGCAACAACGTAATTCCTTTCCTGTTTCCTAAACTCTTTGAGCAAGTCCGGGCACAGCCAGTCACCTAGAACCCAAAAGAATCTAGGTGCCTAATTTGAGAGGAAATTAATCCCTGAGGCAACTAGATTAGGTGAGATCTTCCTGCATTCTGTTTTACCAAGCTGGTAAGCAGCTGGATCAGAGAGAGCCCATCCCAAAGCCTAAGTTAAATTACCTGTATCAGTTATTACATTACTGAACAGCAACATTTGAGATCATTCATTCTCAAAGTTCTCTACAGCACAGTGATTGACACTTTCCCTTAAAATTGGGACAATTTTGTTTTATATCTAGTATTGTTTTTAGCATAAATACATAAAGAGACCAGTGAACAAAGCTCTACATCCTTGCTTGAAAATCACCTCAAGTCACTCATCACACACCTTCAGTCAAATGCTACATTCAGAGTGGACTGTTCACTAGGAAACAGATTTGGAGCATGCAAATGCTACAAAGAAACTATCCCAACTCCAGTATTTCACTGATGCCATCAAGCACTTATGCTCATGAAGCAAAATATTTCAAAAACAAACACATTTCAGGTGTCAGGACACTTTGGAGTGTATGAGAACCTGAAAACAGGCCTGAAAAGTCTCAATTATCTTAACGCTGGACAGAAAAAAAGGCAAAACTTCCAGAGAGAACAAATTTGCTCTGTTTTAATGTTTTTGAATTTTATCAATAATTTCATTCACTATCATGAACAAATATTAGTTTAAGTTAGTGCCACGTCAAAGACACGTGATCTTACCCACCTTTGCTCCACATCACAAACACCTTCCTTTGCTCCCTGTAACAGCAGAGCATTTGTCCTGGAAGTCCAGAACGAGGCTGTCCAATACACACGTGGCTGTGTAACACATTGGCTCATCCCCACACTGCACCTCAGAAAGAATGGTTTTTCATGGCTGCTCTATCTACAAAGACTGGGAATGCTCTGGCATTAATGATTGTGGTACACCTCTAAGAAGACAGGATAAAAACATGTAAGCTGCAAGCCAGTTTACAAGGAAGCTGTTGAAGGCCCTCATAAGTACAGCGTGGAAAGGATAAACCTTGAGAAGACACTTTTCAAAGTAACAAACAAAGTTGTTTATACACCCTCTTTAAGGTCACTACAGACAGATCGAAAGAAACATACCATCCCACTAAGCTCCTGTACTACTACCTGTTATTCCTGGTCCTAGGGACTCCATTCAAAGCCAACATTACCTTCATCAAAGCTTTGAAACTCAGTTTCAAATCAACTGCTCCCATATCCACCTGACCACACCCAAGGAACCCCAGCGCACCAGGCAAATCCACTGCCCTTCCACACTGATTCCCGCCCATTACCTCCTCCATGCCAGGATAGATCCCTGGAGCTGCCACCTTGGTCTGCCTCACACGTCAGACTTCCCCAGGGATAGGACACCCAGTCGGGAAAACCCCCTGTGTCTCCAACAGGTCTGTTGGCTCTAACAGCATCGTGCGGCTGGGCCTCCCTCACAGCTCCTCTCACGCAGCTGCGAGCGGCACCAGACTGATCCGGAGCCACACCCTCCCTCAGCACCTGCTGGCACCTGAGCAGAAGCACTGGAGCACGCCAGGGGTGACAGTGACGGGCTACAAGAGTCTCAGCACCCGGGCAGGCTGTTATTCCTGCGTGCAAAGCTGACGTTTCTCCAGTCAATACCGCTGCTACATTTGTCTCGCACTCTGCATGCTCACAGAGCGTGCATGTCTGACACGGTGGGCCCGTCCGCCATCCTCTCTAACAGGCGGCCTCCCCGGGCGCCTGCCTGCTCCCCCCAGCCGCAACACCAGGAACAGCAGCTGTGAGTACATTAAGTCCCCGGGAAATCAACCGCGTGTGAAAGGCACCCACGGTCACCAAACACATAGAGCATCTTCTTCCCTCCCTTCTAAGAAATACAATTTTGCAGTCGTAACTACGACTTAGTTTCCCCTCTTCCCTGTGCTCTTTTAACTGAAAAGAAAAAAAAAATCTGATGGGAAACAAAACATTATTTAAAGAGTACAAACAGCACTGAAAAGACTGTTAGAGAGTAGATACCCAGGTAGAGGGATCAGGAGACAGCCCAGAACACAAAGTCAACTCTTACCTTCTGCATGTGCCTGTGAAAGGTGAGCACAAAAGTTGGAGACACTTGCACCACTCTGCAGTCAATCTCCAAAACCCACTTTCCAATAGTTCTTGTTGTAACAGTGGCACTTCAGTACTCCTCTCTCCTGCTTCTGTTTGGTTACTAATCCTTACTGCACAGGAAAAGGAGAGTTGTATTTCATTTAACCCCTTCAGCCTTTCAGTTTCTTCACAAGTTTTCACTTTTGCTTTGGAAAACCAGGGTTGTAAGCACGCACGCAAGCACGCCTGTCTTGGAATTGTTTCTAGCTTCTGTAGTCTGTGTGTGAGCACACACATGAGCTCTAAACTGTGCCTAAAGTTGTTGCAGGGGTGGAGCCCTCTGTAACTAGTTTTATTTTAGCTGTAGGCATCATATCAAAAGAGAGACAGTTATCCACAGATCCCTTCGGTATTCATTTTCAGTAAGTTCTTAACTCTGAAAAAGAATATTTAACTTAACATTTACTTTAAAACTACATACTGAATCACAGTTCACAAATATGCTTTTGACAAAAGAAAGTTGGAACTTAAATACAATTCACAGCTAGATTTGGGTCTAGGCAAAGTTAAGCAGATCCCTAAAGTCTGAAAATAGCAGCACTTTGGATACAGATCTGATTTTTAGCAAAGACAATGGCAGCACAGGTTCTCTATTTTTCCCTCTAACAAATGCCATGCAATTCAGAAACCCTCTGAAAACTCCCGTGAAGGAACAACCTAATAAGAAAAAAAACTGTTAAAGGAAAAGGAATCTACTTGGATGCATTACAAGGAAAAACTTGTGTTATTAATCATGTGGATACTAGAGAAAACATTGCATAACAACTTATGTGTTGCTGTTGTTTTATTTTGCAAACAGATAAATCTGCCCCCCACTGATTTTGTCCTCTGCTTAGTATAAAACAAATAAATAATGAAATACAGAGACCACAGATGTAGAAAAATAGATTCTGGCCCAGCAATTATAACAGCTACCAGCATTTCAACCCTATTAAATATTATGACCAAGGTCTCCAAGATTATGAGAATAGCTTTAAAGTCTTAAGTTTGGGTTGGTCTTTAATGTTTTGCCTTCCAGTTTCAGAGTCCTTTTTCATCCATAGTTCACTTGTACCATGAGAGAGAGAACCCTGCTTTCCAAAGGAAAAATGAAGCTTCTACCTTCAGGTGTTGGACCTTCCAAGGAAGACATCAAGATGTGCAAAGAAATCTCCAGAACTGGTAGCACTACTGTCTTCTTGGCCACACTACTGCTTTAGATGATAAAAAGAGACAATATCCTTAGTAACTGTTGACAAGCCTAGATGTGCACAGCTCCAAACAGGAAAGGAAGTTTCTAGTAGACTCATAAATGCATCAGATGACACAAAAGCAATTTCATTCCAGGGATACAACGCTCTTCATCTCTGCTGTTCAACCCCTGTCTGGCAGCTAGCCACAAAAGGTACACAGTACTCAAATCCTACCGTTACATATCGCACAGGGGACAGAGTTCAAATAAAAGTCACATCTTTTCCACAAGCAAAAGCAATCCTGTCCTTTCCTGTCAAAACTAACTCTGCCACAATAAGCAAGGATAAGCCCTACCAGGAAAGCCAACATAAAATGGCAACATCTCTACCAAGCAGCCCGGGAACTCCAAGATACTGAAAGACACAGTACACCCTAGAAGAACATCTAATGGTGCTGCAGATGCATGGCTATTTTGTCCTTGTCAGAAGAGGCAAAAATTGGACATAGTCAATGCCTAGTTAAAAATATAGAAATTATTGTCCTGCCCCTCTAGATTCAAATTTTCTTTTAAGAAAAATAAATTTGGGCCTTGGACCAAGCTGTATCCCCTCCTTCATCATCAGAAAAAAGTTACATCAGCTTTTTCTTTATCCACCTGTACTCTCAATTAGCCATTGGCTAATGTCACCCTGCCAGCTGTCACCTTACATCCTAAGCTTCATGTTACCAAAACATGGACCCTTAGCCTTCTATGAATAAACTTTCAGATCAGTTTAAAGCTTTTAGTCCATTGGCAAGAAAAGGCTTGAAATCCAATCCCAAAGGTTCAAAAACTAGAAGGCAAAACCCCCCATAACTTCAGATGAATTTATAAATACCCACTTTTTAAAATGTCTCTCATGGCAGTGAGACCCTCAATATTTTTTTGAAATACCAAGCTTAATAATGTTCTTGTAGTTCTTATGTTCTTGTTGATAGTTTAAACTACAAAGGAGTTCAGAGATGGGGAAAATGTGACTGCTCATGTTGGAATCCAGCCAGGATACATCCAAAAAAACAGCTGTGCCTACTGCATTAAAGCAGATACTGTGTAAACACATCTGGCTTAATTTTTAACTCCATAGAGACTTAATAGATGAACTCCTAAGATACTGAAATAAAATAAGTGACCACACTACTACCACAACTTGAGCAACAGGAAACATTGATTAAACTTCTTTTATTTAAAAAAAGGAAAGAAAATCTGCTTATACTTCCTGCTTCTAGCAGAGATGTGACAAAATCAGAAACTTTTAGTGTAGGATTTGAACTCAAGGCCAATGCCTAGCAGGAAAAAGACAATGCAAATACGAAGTAAACCTCTGACCTGCGGTTTCACAGAAAGTTTCGCATATGTACCTTTCCTCTGGGAGAAAGGACATGATCCTTGTGTTGAAATTGTTTCCATCACTTACCATTTAGTGAAAGCAAGATAATCCACTGATTCAAGACCATTCTCATCTCTTGATAAGACACTGACGGGTCACTATGGAATGAATACAATCAGGACCACAGCCATTTGCCTCTAGCTCTATCCAGTGGCTAACCTGGTATCTGGGTGTCACAGATAAGGTCAAGAAGAAACAGTCGAGGTGAATGCATAGTGAATGGATTCTGCTGAATACAACATCCCTTCTGACCCGATCAGTGAAGTGCTTTTGGCAAGAAGCAACCTCTACAGGAGCTGGCACTGGGATTTCAACACTTACATGGCCAGAGGTCAGTAGTAAGGCTTCTGCTTTCTCTTTTGTTATACTTTTCATGGGAATAAACCATCAGGATTCCTTACTGCCAGAGGTTGTTTCCAAAGACTGTCTAAAGATCTGCCTGCTTTACTGGATACAGCTCCAGTCTAGCTAGTTATGGCTGTCTAACACTTGCAGCATTTTAGAGGATTGACCTTAGCTGGTTGCCAGATGCTCTATCACTCTTCATCATTAACATGACAGAGGAAGAAAAAGTGATGGAAAATCTTGTCAAACATAATAAAGACAGGAAGATTATTCACCATTTACTGTCATGGGCAAAAGAGACTTGACTTCAGAGAAATTAATTACTGAGAAATAAAAACAAAACACCCTGCTTCTTCCCCGGGGGGTAACTTAACACCTAACTCTTCTACCTCCTGTCCTTCCCTCCTGAACAGCAACTGAAAAATTCAGGCAAGACTCACAAAGCCTCCAGAAGAGAAGCTTATCTCAGTAGCTTGAGCATTCATGCAAGAAAGAGAGAATCTATGTTCAGTTTGGTTTCGAAATCTGAACCTCCCAGGAGGTTACTGTGATCAGGAAACCGTGGCATAGTCACGTCACAAACTGGAGTTCTTGATCGCTCACTTCGTCATTTAGCCAAAGAGCAAGGATCTGGGGTGTTGTGATTATGGTGGAATCACACGCTTAAAAATGGCATGTGTGCCTTGCTTTGCTTTCAGAATAATATCCAGTTTCTTAGATAAGAGCAGTGGCCTAATCAAGGGAAATAGTCAGCCATTCATATACTTTATCCTACTACTTGCATTTCATCTAGGGGATATGCTCAAGTATTTCTGAGCACGGGATAATACTGAACAGTAATCTGACATCCTAGGTACGTGTGTTGATGGCTGAATACGAAGGTAAAGAAATAAGGGTCTCTGGCATGTCAAATCAAATCCACTGCTACTGGGGCATTACAGCATGTCACTCATTCCATCAGCTGCACAAGGGTCTGAAAATGGGAGGCTTCATCTTATTCTGAAAAAAATAAATCTTTTGACATACTGATTTTTTTACTTATTATTTTTTAAAGAAACGACAGTAAAGTAAAATTTGATTCAACCTGAACTGAGCTTTTTTCAAACTTGAATAGTGCACCAATAACTCCATTCTTCCCAGATTCTCACTATTGCAGGATAGGCATGCCATTTAGCCCTCTGAATGACAGCCTCTCAGTATACAGAATGAATCCTGTTGACCCTTCAGGAAAAGCAGCTCAATTTCATGTTCAGGAGACATTACAAAGTCCTTAAAGGAAGGGTGCAAAGTGTATTACACACTGATGAGCTCTGCTGTACAACTTAACTGCATCAAAGCCTGTTCTCCTCTTGCAGTAACTCTTGCACTGGTTTACGTCTGCTCCAGAGGCCTGGCCACCTATGAACTCTTTCAGGTGCTGAGGACTGTTGCAGAGCAGTTGACCCTGTACAACTTTTGTATAAATACTGCTACTAGCAGAGCTGATTTTATTGTGGTTTGCCAGCGTGCAGCCACTGAAGTCAGCAATGCAAGAGAGCAAAGAAGAATCAGCTTCATTCCTTCCCAATCTCCTTTCTTGGACACTTTCATATAATGCAGCTCAGAACAGTGGAAACCAATGCAGTCAGCAGTATTTTGCTATAATCTGCTCCAGGAACAGACCAACTCACAGGCACTTGTTCTGGCAGGATTCTCTTCCCTCAGTCCCTTCTTGACAACTGAGCCAATTCCTGTGCTGTGCTCTTCAAGAGAGACTTCAAATAAATTCACTCTTTGTATTCAAAGAATTAGATACCTCTCTTCACCCATTTCCAAGATGAGGGAAATGGCAAGCCTGTCACTTCATATTTATTTTGATTCTCACTCAAATCATGCAAGACTTTTATTCAGGCCAACTTTCTAAATAAGCTGATAATGCTACACCAAGTTTCAGCTCTTCATCCTTAGGCCGTTTAAAGAAAAAAAGCAGCATGTACTGATAGTGTTGGTGTTCAGAAAGCAAAAACAGCTTCAAAGTGCTGTGACTAGTTCCATACAAATTTTGTTGAGAAAGGCACTCCAATACACTGCACCTCAGGGTATAAGTGAAGGCACTATTCCATTGCTAAGACTATACCTGGATACACAAAAGTTTGCCTGTAAAAAACCTGAGGAACTACATGTAAGGGAATGAACCTTGTTTTTAAACCAGACCAACTATTTCCGAGTTTAAGTCATGTAAGCAAAACCAGGACACAACTGAGTCTAGTGGAAGGAAAGCGGTGTTAATTTTTTCTGGCATTGAATAGCACATCCACTTTTTCCAGTGTCCCACCCCAAATCTTAGGTTATTTACAAGAAATCATTCTTACTGCTTTCCTTAAAATTAGACACTTCAAATCCTGCTAATTATTAAGAAACTATAAGGACACTATAAGATCATAAGGACACTGCAATCCCATTTTCTTTTTCTGTATCATGGATTTAAATACTGCGTAGGGCAAACTTGGCAGCCACAGAGAGAATCTCATTTAGAGGGATTAACCTGTGAACACAGAGAGATCCGGAGGGTCTCCATTAGTCCATTCCTTGATGTACAGGGTTTACACAGGAATAATTATATTCAGCAAGTATACACACACACATGCGCGCACGCACACACACACGAAGTAACATATACATGCATTAACTGAGGCAATGCCTTACCCAGAACAGACGCTCCCTCAGCTGTTTGTTTTTCTTTTATTGTTGGTTTTACATTTTAATGATATATAAAAAGTAGAAGAAATCACAGGTGGTAAGCAGATTTGAGCTAGAGAACTAATTTCAAGAGAAAACATTTTTAGTTCTTATACAAACAAATATAGTGATTAATGTTGATTTCTTGTGCTCCCCAAGCTGTCACTGGTGTGCAAGGAGCAAAGGGTCAAGGTTGGCTATTTGTAGTCAGATTACATTTGAAAATATAAAGGACAGGCTCCAATCTCCCAAATGTTTTCTGGATATTCCAATCTGCTCCACTCAAAATAGCAAAAAAATAAAAGTCTAGATCACACAAATTTAACAAAACATGTTATCACATGAAACAAAAACAGAAAAATCTGTTCCCCATGGATGTCACACCAACATCAGTTCTTCGCTCAGAAGATCTTGCCCAGAGCTCAGCCAAATTAATGGGAAGATTTGGATTTCCAAAGGCTTTGGGACCAGGCATAGACTAATGTGGCAGAGAGGAGGGCAAAGATTGAAGAAGAACCAGCTAATTCTAGGCCTGATCTCAGTATTTTTATAATCATTGACAAAACTACAGTTATTGTCACCAGGGCTGGACTGAGTCCTAAGAGAAGGTCTTGCTGAATTGTTCTGCCTTGCCTGAACCTTTATGGGGAAACCAAAGCAGCCAGGTTTCCCTTTCCTCTGAGCTGACTCCCTGTTGTCACTGTGGTGAGTTCGCTTTGCCCCCACACAGCGTGCCTGGGCTCCTGGTGCCACACACACCCTGAGGCCCTCAGCGATGGAAACAGCTTCCCTGCTTCTCCCAAACATCAGCCCTTGGCACAGGGAGCTTGTCAGGCAGAGATAACAGTACAGCAAAGCTTTGGAGGAAAGAAGGAAGCTGGCTATATCACAGCCAACAAGAAGAAAGATCCTCCTGGAACTATTCCAGCTATTCTCCATTTAAACATTCAGGCTTTTTCTCTCAGCACTCTTTCCACACTCCCCCCAGAGATCTCACACTATTCACTGTGGAGTGGAAAGTCACCTGCTCTTAGCTAGGCTTGGCACTGACTACCCCAAATGCTGCTTAAGAGATACAGGAAAAGAGAGAAAAGTTGAAAGCAAAACCTCTGACAAGATATTCTCACCCCCACACCCACATACATTTATCCCTCGTAATTCCTGGTCCATTTATACACATTACTTCCGCTAAAGAAAAGTAAATCCAGTGCCAAAACATAGCTCTTTGGTTAAAAAAGTGTTATATTCAGCAGAGGTTTTAACTCTAGCATACTAAACACGGAGTCATTAGGATTTAATGCTATTGAAATGGAAATCAAGACAGAAACCTTTCCAGTTCTTATACTTCTCTTTGGAATTGGAAGAGGACAACACCGACTGTAATAGCATTAAAAGATCCTCTGGACCAACATGCCCTTGATAGAAAGTACTTGGAAGCATGAGGCACAACATAAGCTCCTGCTGATGTCTTCCAGCATCAGGCAGCAAGGAAGCTGACACCCAACTAAGGACAGCATTAGAGCCTTGCTGCCCAGCAGAGAAATGTTAGCAACAAAACAGAGCAACGGGGGCTGTCAAGACGATGATCCTTCTCTCCATCTCAGCAGACTCTCGCGGCACAGCTCTCTCCAGTGGCTCAAGGCAGTGACAGTTCTTTTCCCAGGCTCTGTCCTTGTGCAACCCCTACAGGGCATGAGAAGGTGCCCAGATCCTGGCAGCCGTTTCCATACGCCTATGGCTCAGATCTCTGACAAGGGATTCTGGAATGAGATTTCTCTCCCAGCATAATGAGGTCTTTAGTCATTGACAAAGGAGCCTTCTGGGGCAGAATTCCAGCTGCGCCTGAGATCTTGCCTCCATAAAGCGACGATTTTTTTCCAGCACACAGGTTTAGTCTGAGGAGGAAGGGAAAGGGTTGCTTTTACCAATCCAGGGATTTTGTTGCAGCAGTTGAAGGTTTCTGTTTACTCTTAGATCAGGGTAAGAAATCTCTTGCTTCTCTTTCTCTTCACAGCTGCCGGTTCAGCTTCTGTGCTTGCCGCTCCTTTGCCTCAAAGGCAAACTTGGTGTCCTGCAGCTGGGCAATGGCCTCCTTGGCCTCCCTCAGGTCCTGACAGATGAGCTCGTACTTCTCTGTCAGCTCCCTGTTCTCCCGGCGCAGTTCCTGTACCACCTGGTTCACCTCCTCTGTCTGCTTGGTGCAGTGGATCTTCAGCTGCTCTACCTCAGAGAGCATGATCTCCATGTTCTTGACCAGTGACTCCAGTTTCTCTTTGGACATGGTGTCAGGATCAGTTCTATTCAGTCTTCCCAACCCAAACCCGAAAGGGACAAAGAAAGCCACCCTGTGCAACATGCACCAGGAAGTCTGGTAATCACAGTCTTGTGGTCTCTTTTTATACTCCCTTCTGCTCATCCTCCTCCCTTGCCTTTCCTTCCCCAAAGTGTCTCTAATCTTCTTTGCCTGGTTAATCTACTTATTTTTATTGCGTTGTAGAAATCGACTGAGGGACTGACAGCCCTGCAGTAACATATGTGCTGTGCAGCAAAAGCCAGAGCAATAATGAGACTCTGTGCAGCCCATCCACAAAAAAACAGCTTTCATCTGAAGAATTCTCTTGGGAACCCCTTGCAGTACCCATTAAAGTACAAAGAAACCTCTTCAAGCCAGACGCCTACTCCAGTCCTGTGCATCCAGTCCCAAGAGCACAGCCTGACTTTCATCTTACATATACTGAGGTAAGCAAGCTTACAGCAATAAAAATAGAGTATAGGCAAAAAGAAGTAGCCTCAGTTTCTCTTCTTGTCTCCTAATCTTATGTTTGAGCAAGATGGAAGGAACAAAATATAACATTTCTGGTTTTTTTTCCAGGAGAAGATCTATCCAACGACAAACGCTGCAACAGTCTCATCTTCTATTGAAGGCATTCACAATAAGGCAGCACAATCAGTGGCAACGACAGTTACTGGGCCATGTACCATGTGAAGGTGGCTTGTGGTCTGTTAGGGACATGCAGGCTAGAAATGTTAAACCCTGATACTCCTTCCCTCACTTCAGCTCCATCAGTAACATTGGGCCCAGAATTCACACAAAAATCTGTATACACCTGCCCATCCACAACAGAGTGTCAAATGGCTGCTGAGCACTACTGAACTTGTGAGAATCAGGACTGAGACATGTCAGTCTCAATACACCGATTACTCAGGTCATACCAGACAGCAGGGTGATCCCAGCAGACACCAGAGATTAAGAGAGTCTGGCCGACTTTCTGAAGTTTGACCCAGACTTTCTTATGTATCCAGTTAATTAATGCACTTGCTTAGACAATAAGAATCATTAATTAGCCAAGTATCTGATATAACAATATCACCCTTGAGAAATTAATTTGTCTAAGAAGGTGATATTGCATGTGTCTCTCCAGGAAAGAACCCATGCAATTTAGCACTGATCGCCTGGCCAAAGGGCACCGACCACAGCAGAGACAAGAATGCAGGCTTGCCCTTGGGGAACTTGGGTAAGGACAGAAAAGTGTGTCTTTCTCCTTCCTCCCCACATCAGGAACATTTCCTTCAGGCTGAGTCTGTACCTTTTCAAAAGCCTTGGGACTGTTCCACACAGCACAGAAAGGCAGAGTCTCGTTTGCCATACAGCACATGGATCTGTCCTTACTGTATTCACCTCACAGAATTACATGCCAGTGCACAGTACTGCATAATGGCCTTTATTCTTGCATGCTGTTTGGCAATTCCCATTCTCCTTAAAAAGATCCTGTAGTCCCATCACATACATTCAATAACAGATTGAGAGAGAATACATGTGTTCACATGCAGAGTTCCACCAAATATATTTTTCCTTCATTTTTCTCCACAAAATGTATTTTTCATCTATGGACAGCTTCAGATGCTTCATCCCGCAACTTATTCCCCCTTCTTCCCTGCTAAGCTCAGAGAAATTAAGCTCTTTCTTCCAGGAAATTTTACATCTCCTCCAGCACTGGATGAAAACACTGCTGGATGCTGGCCAAGCTCTGACAGTGTTCAAAGGCCTGGGACTTCTCACAGCTGGAGGTTAAAGAGTCGCTCACAAAGCCAGCCATCCTACTGCCTCTCACACAAGTGCACCAGCAGACCCCTCTCATCCTGGCAGATGGAGCGCTTTGCACCACACTTTGAAATGAGAAGAGTGACATCCTTCAGATGAAAAGGGAGTGGGTGAATCTAAACATAATTAGAATATGTCCTAAAGTCCTTGAAGAAACATTTGCACTGGCTGTCAGCCCAGATCCCACGTGATGCACATGGCACTGGAATAGGCTGGAACATGCTGCAGCATTACAAAACAGCAGGTCTTCATTAGTGAGGAATCTTCCCTGTCTCCACAACTGTACATGCTGCACCCAAACAGTTTAAATCAAGCAGAATTACAATGATGCACAAAGGGAGTGCCACAGAGGTCATCTACTTGGATATTAGTAATTGATACATCATCTGTCACTATCTTACTCAAAATTATTTAAGTTGCCTTGGATACAGACAGAATCTTGGCAACAGAAATGGGGTAAGAGACTCTACTGAAAAAACAATGTAAAATGAAAACAAGTAGCATGAGCGGAGCTTCTACAAAGAGAGACGGAAATCATTACTGTGCTTGGTTGGCTTAAAATATTATTTGATGAAGTAAGAAGTAGGAATTAAAAGAATGCTCATGAAAATTGCAGTGAGAGAATGATGCAAAAATCACTATATCTACAGCAATGAGACAAACTTGAACTGCAGTTTCTTACCTTTAGTCAATGCTGGAGTCCACTGTCGCAGAGAAACTGGAGGGAAAGGCAAACACCAAGACTGAATTCAGCTGGGGAAAAATGCAGAACAGCATACCTGAGAAAAACAATCCAAACCACAAGAATTCAATGCACAGGGATACACAGCAAACAGCAGTCTTAGGAGTGTTGGGGAAAGGGCATGTTAAGACAGAAATTAGTGACACAACATAGCAGGAGAAAATAATAAAGCACTGCTAGGCTTTACATAGAGGGAGTACACCATAAGGAAATGAGGTACCTCCAGCTTCTCCCTCCACCCTGTTGGAGGGAAGATGTAATGTTTTGTTCTAGACATTTGTCATAAGGGGGCCAAAAAAGACTTTGAAACTTAGACAAGTGTCCAGAGAAGATGCTGATATCAAAAAAAGTGAACTCTATGAACCAGTTTTAGGAAGAAGGATTGAAAAATACATCGCAAGATCTTTCTAGGACTGTTTTGCAATCATGCCCAAGTTCTCTGCATGTTCCAGAGAAGACAGCTCAGCTGGAAGAATATTTCTGTAATTACTAAGGGCCTGACTGTGCAATTATAGTTTTGGAAACACCAGTGATTTCTGTTCTCTCAGTCAAATGGTGCCTATCTGGTCATTTCATAGCCATATTAAATCAGAAAAAATTGGTGTTAAACACCTCACTACAGTAAATGCTACACTGAGAGACACCATTGCCAAATCCATCAGCCCTCTGGTGCACGTTCTTTCTCTATTCCACCTTTCGCTCTGCATATAAGTTTGAGAGATATGAAAGAAGGAAACACAGAGCTAGTTAAGAACAAAATAGTGGAGCAACCACTGGGAACACCAACTCCCGCTTTTGTGGATGTCAGGAAAATTGTAGAAAGTGGCATGGGTGTTTTCCCATAACAGGTGGGAGCTACATCTGACTGAACCACACTCAACTATGCTGGTTTTAGCAGTTGCAGCAAATGACAGTATGAGGCTGCCAAGCTGAGGATGGTTCATGTGAGACATACTTGTGCTTCTTCACAGGTCTCTGAGCCAAAGAGAATCAACTGCTCCTCTCACCTAAAGGCACACACAAGCCAGAAATGCAGTCTCCCCATCATGTGCATACCTCTGAGAGTCTGGGGAGGAGACATACAAATCATACTCTTTGAGTATCCGTCTGAAGGCAGACCACGGGCGTTCCAGTTTCTAGTATATTTAACCGGGGTCCTGCAAACATTTGAGGAAAAAATCATTAAGCTACCTCACTCTCTCTCTGAAGTTTTCTCAGCTGCACAAGAGGGACAATTCACTATCCTAAAATTTTAGATGGTAAGAATGGCTTTTAAATAACTGCTCAGGCTGAAAAGGCAAGCCACTTGGTACAAACCCTGAGAATAAAGCTCCACATACCTTATCTTCTCAGGCACATACTTATATTGCTGTATCTACTTCTAGTTTTGCCAGTCACAGACAAAAATGTCCAATGCAACATTCACAAAACTGTAGTGGGAGACAGCACTGTAGTCTCTTAGTAGGTAGCTTAAGGTTACAATCCCCAGCTAGCAATGGTCATTATTTTAACAACTTAATCTTTTAAAAGACTTATTATATGTCACTAACTGTACTGAAAGTGTTAGAGCCCTCCAAAGTGTTGTTTCTTGCACCCTGTTCACTTATCCTTGGTTTATCCTTGGCATGTCTAGCAGTCAGTGCACCATTTGCAAGCTCTGTGCTTCACCATCTAAGAAGTCTACTTGGGTAAATAAATTTTATACAAAATCATTACAAGATTAAGCATAAAGAGCTCTCATCTCTACATTCATAGTAAAACCGCTTGAAAAAACAAAACAACAAAGACTCACTAAATACCAGGGAGCACCTGGAGGCATTGACCATTCCCTCACTAGAGTGGGAGACATTTGTCCCAGCTATTCAATTTGTTTCTAATAAAAGACAAACACCATTGTTACATCTGTCAAAATACTCAGCACTGTGTCAGACATTGACGTAATGATGATCTCACCCTGCAGAGTTTGGAGACTATTGATAAAATCTGCTCTCTTATTAAAACATAATATTTAATTTTTGCCACTGTTGTAAGCACTAACCATATCTCATGCAGTTCGGCAGAACCGGAGCTTAGCTGCACAAGAAACTACATGATTTACAGGTTTTGATCTAAAATACTGCACCCAAAAGGATACCTACTCAAAATGATGATCAAAATCTTTGACACAAATGAGAATAATATGTCTCAATAGTGTAGCTGCCTGATACAGAGGTACCTTTTTCCATTCTGCCTCCATCTACTGATCAGCCAGATCAAAACAATTAATTCAGCATAATACATCTCAGTAAAGAAAAGTTGATACCCTTGACAGAGTTATTCCCAAACTGGGTTGATTTCTCCTTTAGAAATCAACCAGGTAATAAAAATACCAAGCAGTGACAGGTGACTTATATAAACTGAAAAAAACCTCCAACACTAAGATTTTTACCATCTAAGAAGAGAAAGAAATAGCTCCCACGTCATAAAATTATTTAATATTTGAGGTGGCAAGAATTCCAAAGTGGGACAGTGGGACAGTGATCCTTCAGATTAAATCAAAGAGTGAAAAATATTAATGACTATTTTTAAATGTTAAGAATGTTTCAAAACAGAAGCTCTAAAATAAGAAATTGTTTTGTTGAGTCTCAAACTGGAAGGTTTGCAAAGCCCCTCCAAACAGTAACACAAGCCGTTCTGTTGGGAAGACATCCTCCATCTACCCAGCCTCCTGGTAAGGGGACTCTACAGGATACCTCCTGGGGGCCACAGGGGATCGTCCAAGGGGCTTTCACCCCCACACCAGCCTCCTTGGCCTGTGCCCCATCTCGGGGGGGTGCTCCCTCTCCAGAGTGCCTGAAGTCAACACTGTGAGAAGGAAGGGGAAAGAGGAAGGAAACATCTTCCCCTCCCTTAGTGCGGACTGAGGCCAGCCAGCATCTCCAAACCTGCAAGGGCAGATCAAAAGCACAGGATTCAAATGATAGTCTCAGTAACTCAGTGAGCAACGCACCCTGAGGAGTAATTAAATCTGGTGATAACACAGTAGTCAATGGCTTGCCTAATACATCTTTCCCTGTCATGTTGAATAAAGGGCTGCTGGAAAGGAGGGGAATGAGCATAAAACAATTAACCATAATCAAAACTTTATAGAGGGGCAAATATATATACTCTTTTTTTTTTAATTTGCAAATAAATAACCTTAGAAACATTCTTCCATTTATTCTCAAGTGTGAGTTTTTCCTAAAGGCTGAATGTCCATCCTGACAGAACATGCAGACTTCAGGAAAACAACCAAGTAAAAATACCCAAACAGAAAACAAACAAGTAAAAATTCCCAAACTGTTGCTATTATTCAGTACATATGAACTGAAATACTGGTTCAAAGAAAATAAAAGAAAATATGCACATTGCTTATTTGCAGGACATGAGGTTATGCAATTCAGTACTGCAACCAGACTACACCAAATAAACTGGCAATGGCGCAGATGTCAGTAATTATTGAGAAATTTGATCTGATGAGAAGAAAGGCCTCTTTTAGTTCTAAATACATGTGAATAAACACTCACGTCATTTTTGGTTCAGAATGCCAAATTCTATTATAATGATTATTTTGACATGACATTTAAAACTCTCCTTACCCAGCTAAACCAATCTCCAAAACACAGCTGAAAAACCTGTGAGTTTTCTGCAGATTTCTCTTCACTACCTGTTGTGCATTTAAGAACATGTCAGTCCACATTATCCAAATACTTCAAGGAAGTTTTAATTGCATTCACTATTCAGCAATATAAAAATATGACTCAATGTTGATTCAGAAGTCTCAGAGACTGCATGGAATGGAAGCACTGAGGATGAAAGGACTTCCTCAAAAAGGATGCTTTTAAACTATGGAAGAACCATTATCAGCAAGCTCTTGCCCAGAACTATCTAGGAACAGTTTCATTCAACCACAACAAGTTGTCCATGCCAAAACACTGGTATCAATGAAGGCTGGCTTCCCAGATAATTGTTCTCCTACCAGCTTGACATAAGATCTGTCTCTCAGCAAATCTCAAACACTATCAAAGTAGACAAAAAGTACTAAACTTTCCAGGGGCAACAAGTAGCATCTTCTCAGGACTGTATCCCTAGCTCCCTAGCTCTTGTCACATAAACAACCGTGACAATCTTTAAGAAGATTATGTACACAACAGCTTCATCTCCAGAGGAAGTGGGATTAAAAGGTTTATTGCTACTATGACAACAGCCAGGTTCTGCTGTTCTTAAAATAGTTTTGAAACCTTAGCAGTGACTGGAAATGCATACATGCTTCCCCTACAGGATTCATCATGTACTAAATACAGTCCTCCAAAAAGAAATCATTTTATAACAGTACTATTCTGAAGCGTATATTTTTATCGTGCTCTTTAATCCCTTGTTACGAGCACTAAGAATAGAAAGCAGTAAAAAAGGCACAGTGCTGCCATGTGGCTGTGATTACAGCCTTAGAAGTGATTATTGCTGGGTGCTGGCTGCAGACACCAAGACAGGCACTGCCCCCAAAGAGTAATCACCCCCTTGCTGCACCTCTGCACAGTGGAGTCTGATCAGCCCTCTACCTGCTCCATGCTGCCATTTTTGGCCTTACAAATCTTCCCCTTGATGCCCACAGGTATTCTGTCATGTCTAAGTCTGAATTAATTCCTTCCTCATAGCAACAACTAGAAGCCGAATTTGTCACACAGTTCATTAGAAAACAGTGTCAGTGAGGCTTGGGCCATGGTGTAAGTCTGCCAATAACAGAATGGTAGCAGGACACTCTTCACTTGAGTATGCTATTGTATCAGTGATGAGTAATTTGTTGCTGAGAATGGTTAAATAAGCCATTGATTCAATTAAATATGCAGCTGCTATATTCGATGAACATCCAGCTGTGCTCTGAGGCATTCTCCGAGTACATTCATGCTGACTTGTACAAAGAAACCAGCAAGAAGTACAATGCTTAATTCTGACAGCAGCACTACCCCAGATCAAAGTGGGTAACCCTTATCTAACACTACTGAAATCAGAAAATTAATATGAACACAGAAGCCTATTCATTACCCCAGTCAGTTTAGATTAAAAGCATATCTCAAAAAAAAGTCAAATTGAATACAATTACATTTGTACCATCCACCAATGTCTCTTGATGTCAAGCTGAAATCATCTTTCTGTAGCAAATCAGGACTTAAAGAGAAACAAATACAGGTTGTAAAACTCAGGAAGTAATTGATTGTTTCCTTATCCAAATCTGTTCTGTTAGCTCCTGCCAATGAAGGCAGATTCTTTTTGCTATAGAGTTCACAAATTCTGACATTTACAGGCCTTAAACATAACTTTAATTGAGACGTTTTGGTAATTAAAAAATACCTACCAGCAACTGCTACAGACCAAGTTGAATTCTCCATGAGAACAAATGCTGTCAATAAAGGAAACTTGTTTTACCTATCCCCAAAAGATTACATTAAAAAATTGAATTAAATTAGAAAACAAAGGGGTAATTAAATTAGCATATTAGATTGTATCTCTAAGTTGAGTCTTGAGCCCAAGATAAAATACTACTACTTTGCAGCTGGTCAGACCCCAGCAGGTACTGGTGTCTGGGGCTACTCCCCTCCCCAGATGGAGAGCTTTGTTTCCCGTATTAAACTTCATGAGATTCCTTTCTGCCCAGTTCTTCAGCCTGTTGAGATCCCTCTAAGTGCATAGTCATCTGGTCTGTCAGCCACTGCTTCCAATTTTTGTATCATCTGCAAACTTGCTGAGGGAACACTCCATCACTCAACTCGTAAATGAAGAAGGTGAACAGCACTGATCTCAGTATTGAGCCCTGTGATATACCACTGATGATTTGCCTCCAATTGGACTTTCTGCTGCTGATCACAACTCTCTGGGCCTGAGCACCGGCTCAGTTTTCAGTCCCTCTCAGTATCCACTTATCTAACCTATACTCTGCTTGTCTATAGTGAGCTTATGAGAACTGGTGTGAAAAGATTTACAAGAGTCTAAGTAAACATATCAGCTGCTCTCCCCTCATTGAACAAGACATCCAGCTCATTGTAGAAGACAAAGAGATTGGTCAAGCATGATTTTCACTTCATAAATCCATACTAGTTACTCACAATCATCCTCTTGTCCTTCAAGTACTTGGAAGTGCTTTCCAGGATAATTTTCCGTGTTGACTTCCCAGGGACTGAGGTGAGGCTGAACAGCCTTCCATTCTTCTTTGCTGCTCTTGAGGATAGGATTCACATTTGCTCTCTTCCAGTTTTCAGGAAGCTCTCCCAACTGACATGACTATTCAATTGAGAGTGGCCTTGGAATGACATCAGCCAGCTTCCTTAGCACTCATGGATGCAACCTGTCAGACTTCATACACTTAAGTACATCCAGTTTGTTTGCAAGGTCCCTAACCTGACCTCTTCCACCGATTGTCTACTTTGTTCCACACTTTCCATCTGGTCTCACTGATCTGGGATTCCTAAAAGCCAGTCTTACCAATAAGGACTGAGGCAAGGAAGGCAACAAGTACCACAGCCTTCTCCATGCCATTTGTCACAAGCTCCCCTGCCCCATTCAGTGTGGGGGGCACCTTTAGTTCCCCGGTCTTCCTTTTGGCATTATATAGTAGTAAAATCCCTTCTTCTTGCCCTTCACATCCCTAGCCAGATGCAATTTGAGAGGGGCTTTGGCTTTCTTAATGCTCTCTTTGCAAGATCAGAAAGCAACTCCTTTTGGGTCATCTGCCCTGGCTTCCACGTCTTCTCCATCACCTGTTTGTGCTCAGTTAGGAGCTCCTTGCTCATCCATACAGGCCTCCTACCACCTATATTTTACTTCCTGCTTGTCAGGTCTTTCACACAGAGACAAGGTAATCCCCCCAAAGAAACATCTTCAATAGCAGTTAGTCAACTCAAATTGGAACTTTGCAGTGAATACTTCTCCAAAACAATGGGGAAAAAAAGCTCTTTTCAATCACATTGATAAGAGATCAATGCCAAAATAGCAATATACAACACTGTTCATGAAGTGTTTCCTTTCTGAATACCCTATATATTTTTCCTGGTGATTTTCATTGTGCCAGCTGGTGTTTCAGTATAATCTCATTTTTCATGCCTTAATTAAAGCTTGTGGGTGCTTTTGCAACAGGCTTTGACTGACTCTCTAAAGGAAAATAAAAAGCAGCTTTTAGAAGAAAGTACTTCTACAGAAATCAGTTGAAGCTCTTCTGCTAGGAAATAAAGCAGCTACTTAAATGCCTTAAGAAAGGAATCTTACTCATTAAATGTTGAATAAAAATAACTACACTGTTTATGCCTCCAAGAGCTTTAAGTGATGGCTTTAAAATAATGTAGTAAAGGCAACATGAATCAGGATCCATGCAACTTTTATTTTAATAATTAGACAAATACAGGAAAATTTGCAATAATCTATCAAAACTGTATCTTATCAAGAACCAGAAAGGTGTTTAAAAAACATTCACATTCAATTCAGGTTATGTACAAACCAGTGTCTGTAAAAAAGAAAACAGCAAATGCTTTGAGTGTAAAAGAATTCCATTCTAGTTCATGTTTCAACATTTCCAATGACCAAGTTACCACTGAGGTGCAATCACAGTGCAGACATGTTCCACAGCCTATTAAACTTGTTTCAATAGCATTGTCAAAAGTAATTCTTTAAATAGTTTTCATAAGTTTTGTTGAACAGTACCGTCCACCCAAAATTTACTTCTGCATATTTAATCCTTGACTGCACTAATGGCAGAAGAGTTGTCATCTACAGGTCCAGAGTACGTGTACCTATGTCTTCATAGGTACAGATATATATCCATACATGCAAGAAGCACCAGTCTCCTATGCCTGAAATAGCCTGTGTCTGCTTTGTACATTGAGGAATCAGCCATTTTTAGTAGAGCACAGCCCTTGATTTTTTGGCTCAAAGATGTCATCTTCTACCCAGTCAGAACTATCCTAAATATGTTGCAGTACCCATGCTTACACCTTCAGGATGCACCTCACCTAGATGACATTTGAATTTGAGTGTGACCATAACAGCCATACACAGATATGACAGCATCCTAAGCCTTTGCTGTAAGCCCAGCTTCCAGGGGTCTCTCTTTGCCCTGGATTAAATCCCCTAACTGAAGGAAAAAAAAAAAGGAGACACGGAAGTGGCTTGATTTTAGGAAAATATGTAATTTGTTATTATGTTTTCTCATTTATATATTTATTTGAAGCCTAGCCAAAGAAGAAGACTTATAGATGGAAGCTGAAAGGGGAGAGAAAGCTACTGTGATACCCAAAGTTTCAAAGTGTGAACACTCAAACAGTCACACAACAGTTACCAGCCGATCTGCTTGAGCACAGAGGAGATGAATCTACTCAGGTTACACAATAGTTCTTTCAGAGCTGCAGTCTAATGTGCTGTCATTAACATACTAATTTAATAATAATGGAAACTCTCACAAAAATGCAGACTACTTACCAGAAGTCTTTCAGTTACAACAATCTAACCAAGGTGAATCACAACCTCAAATTAGATCGGTGTTTCAAGACAAAGGAGAGAAAAGTGACACAATCTTCATGCTTGTATAGCAACAACCCAAATGCAAACAGAAACTATTGGTGACCGAACCTTATACGGACCCACGTTCTGAGATAATCTTCAGTTGCAAGATCTCATTTGAAACATAAGCTACCATGACTTGGCCTGAGAGGGTAAATCTAGAAAATTTCATCTGGTTTTTGAAGGTGTATATAAAACCTGGTAATAAGCAGTGTACTTTTAACATGTAATTGCCTAGGCTTGAAAAGCAGTTTCCCTTCTGAATTTATTTTGAGATTCAAACACAAGATTGAACAGTTTCTGTGAACACAAATTTTATAGTCTCCACCACTGCAACTCTGCACTAGTTCAGAAATTAAAACTTCAGCATAACAGAAGCAGCTCTGGGAAGTGGAAGACTGGCAATTTAGTGTTTGAAGGTTCTGAGCTCTTCCTTGGGTTTTACATCTGCCACCCACTCAAGTATGTGAAAAGGCTTTTGTGTATTTCTGTAGATTCTAAAGCAACTCAATGGAGCTAGTGCTCCCATGGTGCATACTGAAACCAAAAAAAGAAGTAAGAGAAATGACTGCTGCAATTAAGTAAAACCCTTAACTGAGAGCTGGCTCAGATATGCAAACAAATGCTAGTGATGACAACTCTTAGCAAACCTGTTCTATACAAAGCAACTACAGCTGGCATGCCCCGAAAAAACACTCAAGGGAATTTTATTAGATATAATGTTCAGGAAAGGGACAAGTTACAATGGTATAAAACCAACTCAAAGTCTTGTCAAAAAAGCTCAAACACAAAACCCAAGCAAAAAATGACAAAAAACCCCAAACCCCTCAACCAACCAACCTGTTTTACGTCAAACTTCATTGCAGCAAGATATGGAACAGTGATTTAAGCTAGAAAACACAAGCAAGCTTGACTTGAAAAGTCACTGTAAGCAATTTTGATATGGTTAGTTTATTAATGCTATCCACGACGAACCAGCACACAATGAGATGAGACAAAATATTTTATGGAAGTGTAAATGCTAACACTACAGTTAGCAAGTCATACTGGAAAAGAGACATACATTACCAAGGACAACCAAAGAAAGCCCTTCTTGGTTTTCAAGCAGATTTATACATCACAGCCTTTCTTTATTTGGGCAATGGTCAGTGAGCATCTTTGATGTTTCAGTTCCTTTGAATCTACAGGCACTGAAACAAAGCCCCAGAAAAAAATGTTAAAGGATCTAGTGTCAGGATTTTGACAGCTGTTCTACCTGACAAGGACTCCAGTATCAAGATGCAAGTAAAATGGAATGCCCATTCACTCCCTATGGTTACCAAGAAAAAAAATTACTTGTACAGAGTAAGAGTTTACGGCAAAACCAACTTCATCTCACGCAGGTCTTATTTCCAAGCAATTATTCATAAATGAGTTCTTTCAAATGAGGAAGAAAACAGAGTTTAGCAGTTTTAAGGTTTGACTAGATTCTTCTTCTTGTAAGAAGTTAAAAATCTCCCATCTTCTTTTCAGCAATATTGAATTGTCTTTCGTTTTGCCAATCTTCGGTTCCTCATGAGAGAGGTAATTAAAGTGAAGAGGGTCACAAATTTCGCTCCTTGGTTACATTAAGCAATCTCTCACCTAAGTTAAGTACCCTCACCAATAAAGATACTGCACAAAAAAACCCCCTGTCCAGCCTGAGGTGTTAAGACAGCTGAGTGACCAATACTTCAGGTCAACATAACTCTAAACCATATTTTTGATGACCAAGAATTTCAGTGATGCATTAGAAGTGCTTCTAATAGCGCTTTGATCTCAAGATCTGGCAAGCTGAACTCCATCTGGGATTGCTGCAAATGTCTACTTATTTCACAAGGAATCCAATAGCAGGAACATACACCAGTAATGCAGTCCGTGCTGTTAGCGACTATTTTCAAACACAGGGTTTGCAATGGTGTTCTAGCAAAATGATTTGCAAGAGCACAATGGATAAGTCTCAAAATTGCTTTTTAATGTAGTTTATTAACCTTTTAGAATGTAGGATCCAAATTAGGACCTCATGATCTTCTAATGCCAAATAATTCAGCCCAAGTCTAAGCAGCTACATAAACTGGAGCAGGTGTACAGAAGGTGCACTCCATGCTTGAGAATACAAAGTATTAAAACTGAGAAGAGGCTCTAGTTCCACTGTGGAAAAAAAAAAGCTTTTAAATTTACTAAACGAAACACACTCAGGCACAGAGGCTATGAAGTCATGGAGCACTCTTAGAGTGACAGTACTTTCTCCCTTTGTTGAATTGCTACGAAGTCCTTTCTAGTTACACAGAGGCAGGACTCCACTGCCAAAAAATCACTGCTGAAGAAGTCCAAATTGGGCTCTCTCTCTTCAAGCAGTTACTGGGACAAGTTCCATGTGATTTGTCAGCTTCCTCTGTTAACATCAAGGAAGTCCTGAGCACCCTTAACGCTGTGAAAACAATCAGCCTGTGGTAAGAGATCACATTGCTGGTGGAAGCATTAGCAATTTTCACACAGGTGGTCCTTACCAGAGATATGTATATCAGGTTACCTCTGATATAAGAGCACCTGGCATAGACTGGCCATCAGGAAGAAGCCACTTTCAGAGAGGAAAATTCATATGGTGCCCAGTGCAGCAGTTGTCTCAGGAAAAAAAAACAAACCAAAAACCACCATCGGAGGAAGTTGTAATGATTCAGGTTTGGAATCTTGAGTATTTAACTTCAGTCTTGCTTGAGAACTGAGGGAAAAACATTTTTCCTCCTCCCAGATTTGCTACAAATATCCATTCCAGCATCAAGTCTGCTAGATATAAAACTGATGGAATGCTAGCTGGTCCATAAAGGGTTGCACCAAGTTATCTGTAGCAAAGTAAAAAACTAGCCCAAAGGTTATGGAGATTGGAAGAGCTGGTAAGGCCTTCTTAAAGATGGCAAGAAGCAGAAGTGTAAGGCACAGACCCTGAGGAGAAGGAAAAAAAATAAAACACAAAAAAACATTGGGAGAAATTAGGGAACTCTGACAAGGAAAAGATTATCAAATATATATACATATAAAAGTATTAATTCCACAGAAATACAAGATATGGTTTATGGCTTCCTAAACTAAAAGCTTAAGTGACAGATGTACAGTCAATGAAAATCACAGCTAACGTCCTCACCAGCTTTCAGTCTGGCCACCCAATAAACAAAATCAAAGACAAAATGTAGCAGTTATGATTGTGACCCTGATGAACAATACAAACTATCCCTATTATAATTTTACATTATACTCACAATTAATATGGCCACAAAACATGCTAAAGTTGTATTCCAGTCCCCACTTGCTGTTGCAGAGGCTTTGCCAACAAGAACACTATAGAAGATGAAGTCTCCTAAACCAAGCTTTACTCCTCCTGCAAAGTGAACATATGGCAGCATTAAGTATCAGTCTCCTAATATTACACATCCGTAAGTGGCAGAGAATAATACAGTTTTACATTAACTATTAACAAAACTTGCTAAAAATAACATTTTATTTTCAACATTAGTACCACTCCTGAATCAAGTGATAAACTCCTGTGAAACAAGACGGCTCAGAAACACTACAATACTCAATTAATTCATCCTTTAATTAGAATTTTCCTATATTCCTATTTTCCTGGGCATATAAATGCAATATATAAGAATTCAGATATTTGTAATGGTATTTGTGGAGGGGTGTCCACTTCTGGTTGTCTCGTCATATTCAACACAATACTGAAGTACAATTCCTTTAAACTGGATGAGGAAGGGGAAAAACAAATAAATCTCTTGCAGATGATGGTTTACTTAACAGTTAGAAATATATGCACAGCAAAATATTCCAATGCCTTCCCAATTTTCCTACACAATCCTTACGAAAGTAGTTCTTAAAAGCACTTGTGTGTAAGTACAGAGCATAGCACAGAGGCAAAATCTCAACATACTTAGTCCAAAATGTGAGGTTTAGGAAAATGTGTTAATCTCTTATTCTTTTAAATAGTAATTAGCACCTTAGCACCAACAACTCTGGAGGCACAATACTCAATTATTTCTGCAAGCAGAATAAGACTTCCTGAATCCCAGTTGACTTTCTGAGCTTTTAGTCCAAGATATTAATGAAGAAAGGCCAACATCAGGTGAACAGCTGTTTTCATTTGGCCTATTGATTACTTTCCCACCTCACTACAGTCCAGCCCCAAACTCACTTTAGAGTTCCAAGAGGAACTAAGAACATCAAAACATAGGTGGATCACTGGTTGATCAGCAAAAAAAGACAGAAAAAGAATAAAAAAAGGGGAGAAAATGCATAAAAGAAAAAAGGCAACCTACTCTTTTCAGCAGGCCTGCAATAAATGCCTAGAACAGTGCATTCATGAAAAGGTCTTAAGCACTCAAAAACCCTTTAACTGCTGAAACAGACCTTAGATGCTCCAAACTTCTAGTAAACCAATGCTGTCTGATAAGTCTAACTGGATCACTGCACACCTATCATTACTATTCACTCAGGAATACAGGAAGAAGAAAATTACTAGCCCGGGCAGACAAGAGTTTTAGTTTAACAGTAAACTAAAATAGCCGCACAGCTAAAATTTTTGCATCTTAATGTTATTTTTTTAAGGTCTAGAAATTAAAAAGGATTTGCAACACACTGAATTTGGACTTTTTGAGACAATGTAAATTTTAAAACTGTTCTTAATGTAGAAGTCTCTGTATTTTCAAGCAGAGGAACACCTGATAATCAGAGGAAGCAGTTGCACCTGTTAAATACGGCAGTATCACATGGGGAGAGCAGTTTATTAGACAGGCAGCTCCTAATTTATTTAGAGCTTTGCAAATCTAACAGCAGCTTAAACTCCAAATGGAAATCATGGGTCTGTTAAAATGGGTATCTGAATATTGGTATCACACACTCTCCAGAGATACTGCCCCTTAGTAAGATGCTGGAGAAAAGCTAAGCAAGTCCATTGCATTCTGCATTCATTTCAGTCTCCAATCAGGTTTTAAACATTGCTTCCTAACAAGTGGATTACAGTAGTTTAATCTTGAGGCAAAAAAAACCCTGATAATGACTGCACTTACAGGGCCTAAAATCCAAAACAGGTGATAGTCAGCAGAATACTGTATGGAAAAGACATAGGCTAATGCAACTGTCTGTATAATGGTCTGAAAACAGCTTGTACAATAGAAGTTTTGAGTCTGTGTATCAAACTAAAGAGCATTTGGCCAATATTACTTACTCCTACAGCAAAACCAAATGCTACCAAAAAGCAATGCCATCTATTCCTATGAGGCATATCAGTTTTGATGAGGAGCAAGAGCATCTCTTCAGCTTGCTATAGGCTCACAGAATCCTGTATCTCTGCAGTCAGGATGACCGACTACCTTCAGATTTTTTAATTTTTGCAGAGACAGCACTCCATACTCACGTTCTTCAGGGTCTTCACTTGTTTGAGAGTTACTGGGTAGAGCCTGAACAGCAGCACGAGACTCAGGTGTTGATTCAATGGGTCCTATTCTGTTATCCCTTTGTTGCTGCCATTCCTGACTAAAGCCACCATCATCTGCTTCAGCATCTTCATTCTGACTCTGGCTTGTCGGAGCTCAAAGGAAGAAAGGCATTTAAGACTCCTCCAAAAATGTGCCTTGTAAAACCTTATAGTCTCTCCACATATAAGATCACAGAAGATAAAAAGAGGTATTCCATAATATTTAGCAACATCTAACATTGGCACACACAATCACAAGACATCCTTGCTTAGGATTTCAATATTTTCTTAAACAATCAGGACTCAATGTGCACTCTGCAGTCACAGCATCTACATATTGCAGTCAAGTCCTAGTATTCAGGAGTACATCCACATAAGAGTGGAAGTTCTGAGGTGACCTAACTTAAAAACCACAATTTAGGGAATAAACTCTCATATAGTATTTCATTAACTTCTTTAGTCAACATTGACAGCTTAATTTTCCAGTAAAATAGAAAACTTTAATGAAAGTTACAAACATGTTAAAGCCAGAAACTGAAATCTGCTTTAGTACTGCTCATAAATAAATGAACTCCATGTTTTTAAACACTACCTGCATAGCCAAAAGGGCTAAGAATATTTCTGTCTAATACAAATACAAATGAGTTAGTATTATACTACATCATCCCAATTTGACAAGCAGTTGAGCTCAGTTAATCGTTTTCTACTGAGAGTCATTTCAACACCAACATCCCAGATCCCAGAAAAATGAA
The DNA here is from genome assembly GCA_013400975.1 of Atrichornis clamosus. Taxonomy (NCBI): domain Eukaryota; kingdom Metazoa; phylum Chordata; class Aves; order Passeriformes; family Menuridae; genus Atrichornis; species Atrichornis clamosus. The sequence goes on from WBMZ01014675.1 coordinate 167,810, forward strand.
TGCAAGAACATTAACTGCACAATAAGTAAAGCATTTTTGAAGTCTTGACAGATTCAAAGTTCTTAATTAGGCCCCCATGCTTTCACTCTTCTATAGCACCTGGGACACTTAAAAAACCAAAAGACAGGTATCCATAAGCATGTATTCCAATAAAGTGACAAAGGTTTGTCAAATTAAAACTCACCTTGTTTATCATAAGTGGAGTTTTTGGTTTTCCTTTGGGCTTCTGGATCTTCCTCAGCCATGTTCACTAGCCATATCATTGTTGCTATCAAAAAAATCCAAAACACAACAGCATAACTAATCGTATCTTCAGATGTATGCGTGAGATAGTGTTAGCATCAATCCATTATTTCTCATTTTTCATGGGGTTTTTTGATACATCTTTTCCAACAGGCAATTTTACTCTCATTAAAGCACAGTAATATCTGTCACACAGCCAGTACCAACTACAACACATATTTACAGAAACTGGTAAATAAAATTTTATTCCTGCTAGTTTTTGAAAAAAAATGGCAACAGCTGTTGTCAGACAAATTACTTCTACATATGAGGCTCATTCTGAAAATCAACAATTTCTTTACATTTTCTTCATTGATCAGTTCTTTTAACTGCAAGTAAAAAGGTCTCAACACTGTTACTGAGTTACGTCAATTCAGAGGCAGTATCTGCATCAAAGTAATTGTTCTCTGCCTCCACCATCACAAAGAACTCTCCAATTTGGAGGTAACCAAATGTTGTCACATTTAAATGGTGTATTTTAATTCAAGTTTGTGGTTTCTCATTGTTAACCTCTCCTCTCACAAAAGAGAGTAACAGGCAGCTATGCAGCGTTTTACTGATACAGCACAAGAGTGACAGATAAAGAAACAATGACAGATAAAGACAGCCCCCCCTTTCTCCACTGTAAACTCATCCCTGAAGTAGCAAGTCTGCAGAATGCCTCCTGCTTCCGAATACAGGCCTGCTTAGAGCACCAGTAGCATAATGATTCAGGATTAACCTATTCCACTGTTATCCACATGACTACAACTAGCAACATGGAACTTCAGACACAGTGGAATTAGGTACTAATTGATACACAGGTCACAACAGCAAATTTAATTCAGTAGATAATTTTTCACAACTGCAGTGAGAACTTATCAAAAAGGACAAGCCCTGGAGAAAAACAGTCATGCAAATGAATCTCTTTCTAACAATTTCTCACATTCTTTATAGTAAGACACAGGTTATTTAAGGACTGAAAGCTGGTAAGTATTTTCTGAAAACAAATGCTCCCTTTGAATAGGCTTAATTCACACCCTAATGTCATACTACTTTGTCCAAAACAAGGTCTGTTACCATTCTTCCTGTCTGTATTTTGGAATAAAACATGCTGGGTTTTATCTTGAAATGTCTCAGCCAGATGATGTTCCACATTTTTGAGTCAACAGTGAAACGAAAACTGAGGTACAAGTGAACAGATCAAGAAAAAAGAAAAGCAGTGATTAAAACCCAAAAAAATGAGAAAATTGCTTCAGATGAGAGGGTGATTGCAAGCTCAAAGAATTTAACAAAATGTACTTACAAGAGTAAATAAGTGCTGGAAAGAGAGTTTCATTTCTCTCTTGAGCTGTTTCAACTAGCATACGGAGAGGACCTTTGGGACATAGGACAGCAACCAGATCTGAAAGCAAGAGTGAACAAATCTTACATCACTGCAGACAGATTTAATGAAGTTTTTTTCTCACACTTGGAGAAACTTGTAGTAAGAAAATGCACGCTGAACATAGACTTCCAAGACAGCTACTGGCCACAATTCAACATCCTACAAGAATACTTTTTAATATTCCCAGTTATGCAACCTATTTTACATATTACTTTAATATGTATACAAATTTTAAAACATGACATTCCTCACTTAAGGTATTATGCAACTGCAATTGTGTCTGTGCCTATCTGTTGACTTCCGAGTAACTCAAGAAAGTCACTCTTCAACTAACATCTTGGAAATACTCAAGCTTGCCTTCTATTAGGAAAGCTTTTTTTAACCTAAGTTTAACGCTAGAAGAAATTTTAAGACAACAGGTGAGGTTTACTAAACTGCTACGAAGCAGGCATATTTGGAAAGGGAGCTCTAACGTTACTACTAACTTTTGCACTGTCCACTCCCCATATGTCTTGAAATTAATTTGAAACTAAATCTGGCAGCGAAAGAACAGCTGACTTGTCAGGAGCTGTGTGTAGCACAGAGCAGGCCTTTGCACCTGAGCCAACATCCCTGGCAGCACTGCTGGTCCCACTCAAGTAAAGAATTCTTGGTGTGGGGTCACAGGCTTTGAAAACTTACATCCCCTTTACTCAAAACAACTACATTATGGTCTTGGAAGTTGATCTCAAGAGTATTTCGTTTTGCTATCACTGAATAAAGGCGGAATGCTTGGAGCACTCAGATTTGTTCCAGTCGTATAAAAGGTGGAAGGGGGGTTAGGGGATGAGTAGGTTTTCGTAATGTGCTCTGTGATCCATGAGCATACACACAAGTGACAATTTTCCTCCCCCTGAAGAAAAAGGACACTTAAGGAGTACACTGATGTATCAGAGCTAATCAGATCTTATTAATCCCTGCACTTACATCTGGATGGATTCTCAGTCTTTATCATTACCAGTGACTTAGAGTACAGCACGCTTACATGCTTCCAAAAAACTCAAATTAAGAGCACATCTTCACTTAGCCGTAATGTTCTAATTATGCCCAAGTAACTGAATTTTAGTCTTGCTTGGGAATTAAATCAGTATTTTGGATACAGTCATCTTCTTACCAATGTCCAGTGCCCCCTAAAGCTTTATGAAAAAACTACATCTAGGTTTCTCTCAGGCATCATTTTGAAAAAGAGCAGTATGCAATAATTCAAAGGAAACAGATCTCGCAACTACATCCTTCTAAATATAAAATGACTTTGAGCAATGCAATCTGCCTTTAAGCCTTCCTTGCTTCCTTCTCACTGTATTATCAGGCATGGATCGCGTTGTTTCTATGTCCACAAATTTGAGCAATTCATAGGTTGGGCAGATCTGTATTTGTATGGGACTGTATAGAAATAACAAGGTACTAGATTTTGAATGTACAAGAGTTTCCAAGGATTCCTGGGGAAAATGAGAAGCTGAAAGTTCTTCATCTTCATAAAAGAGATCAAAAAAGGTCTCTCATCTCTGCCTCTCTTGAATTAGTTCAGTTCTCCTCCCTAAAGAATCTAGAGAGTCCAGGAAACATGAAGGAAGATGGGATCATCCAGTCATGCAAAGCCCTCAGCTGCAAGGAACTGATCTCAGTTTAGGATCACGACCTTATTTATGAAGTCTGTAATCACTTTATCTGCTACTTTGGATGATACCTGCACACACACAAGCACACTTTTTTATTAAGGTCTAATCAGACAAGTGGAAAAGTCAGGGAATGTAAGAAATTCCCACCATAGTACCTGTTACTATGCATTGCCCCAAAACTTACCATACACTGAAATGACAGCCAGGATAAGCCATGCAGTCCATTCAGGAAGATACTTAATGAACACCAAGGCCATGAGAGCACTTATCATAATGAGATATGCCTGCTGGAGCCGAAGAGGACCCTTCCAATGAATACAAATCATTCCCACAACACCAAAGTTCCAGATCATGAGTGCCACCGTAATGTAGTCCATGGCAACATTATACGTCTTAAAAACCTCACTAAAAAAAAAAAGGAAATAATATGGACTGCATTTGCTTGAAATAATGGAAACAAATTACAGATGCAAGCTTCAGAATATCTTTTTTTAAATTTTCATATTCAATGTAGTGGCACAAATGTAAAATTCTTTCTCCAATTAGTACTTAACTATTCTTCACAATGGGGATAATTTTACCAGCGTTTGCTTCACACCAACTCTTTCGCTTTTCTGAAAATTTTCCTTCATGTTCTACTTTCTTCTCAATCAAAGCAGAAACTGACAGGAAAGGACATTACTGCAAAATCAGTAATTTGGTTATGCTCATAGTTTTTAAAAATCAGAATAATCAGAACTTGTGAAGTTATAATGGATCTTTAAAGGCACACAAACAGATCTCTCTCTACTTATGTGCTGCCTGTGGAATGTTTTGCTAACTTCAAAGATACACATATTTATTCCCTTTCTTTATTCTCCACAAATACTGAAGTAAAAAGCTTTATTTTTGAACGAACCACGTCACTGTCACACCAGACAGTATAAACTAATTAAGATCCTCAATAAGTAAAACCAAAATAGACAAATATGTTGTCACCAAGTCACAGGTGATTTCCACTGACTCAGGAAAGAAATAGTTGTGGTGGCTTTTTGTAGATTCTGCTTCCACCAACTCAGCAAGCCACTAAGAATTCTATAATCTGCATAATACTTTCCTCCAGGAAATTTGTCTTCTGCAGCTGGCAGTTGACCTTTGAGATGTACCGTGTTAACAGGATATCCCTTATTGTCATCATGTGTAATTGGTCTACAAACTCGCTCACTCACTGAACCTCTGGCAAAAGGAAGCCAGCACTGTTGTGAGGCAGGAGGGACAGATGAAGGAATTGCCTCGTATTTCAAAAGTCATTGTTAAGGTTAGAAAAACTACTGAACAAAAAATGCATCACAGATCCCTTTTAGCAAAAAACAGTGACTGAAGGAACACCGTTTTCTCCTTCCAAATAAATAAGCTTTTTCAAAGAGAAGTGTGTTTGTCATCAAGTGGTATAAAAATGTACACAGTATCATAATTTCATGACATAACTCTAGTTACAAACCCTGATTAGGTTGCTTATTTTAGACAATACCAAGCACTATAGACAACTTTTCTTAATGTCTGAACAAAGGCACGCTTTCAAATTTCAAAAGAAAAGCACTGAATATATTTTTGTGAGATAGTAGATTCTTTTCAGCTGACTCTTTTCCACCACTCCCATGCAAACAGCCTTTGCATATACAGCTGACCATCAAAGCCATGATGTAAACAACTGCCCTTGAGTCAGATGTCAATGAAAAATTATCCCAAGACATGCCAGCAGAACAAGCTACCCTGTGCAAGATAGCTTATTCTGGTGATGCATGCTGTATCTAATCAGATGCACTATTAACCCATAAATCTCTCTTTTAAGTGTACTCTATCAGCCTATATAAAACTAAAAATTTTATTGCAATAGCTTACTATCACTCCTCTTAAGGTTCAAGGCCTAGTTCTAAATGAAATACATACATAAAGTGATACATGAAAAATAGTGTATTAATGCTTTAGTTCACTTACCCCAGGTAGATGAATGAGAAAAAGAAAAGGAGCAAAAGAGAAGAAATGATAAGCCAGCCATGGATCACCTGGAAAAGAAGATATCAATATAGATGTTTTCAGACTTATTTTAAATTTACTATCCATTAAAAATGCTTTTAAGGTTATTTTCCCTTTTGATTAAAGCAAGAGAATGATTTAAGATATCTCTCTTTCTGGTTGTTGCTAAATTCGTATTTAGTCTATACACATTGTTGTATTTCAATTTACACTTATGAATTTTAAGTGCTTTGGGGCCTATGAGTAGATGTTCATTAGCTCTATCGAAAATTACTGTTTGCATATTTTTAGACCATTTTGATACCAGTGGCATTATAACATAGCAGAAGCATCCACCATTAACACAGATGGAAAGCATGATTCACTTTTGTGCTGCTCTGATTTAAAATAATTTTAAGAATGCAGTTGTGGAATTAAATGCTGGAATCCAGAAAAACCTTCAGTGCTTTTCTGTTGCAATGTCATCAGTGAATGGCTATATAAGGATTTCTATATTCTCTATCAGTCATCTATAGACAAAATCCCTAATTTTGGTATGAGAGCAGACATACATACCCAACAATTTAATAAAAAACAGCTCAGTGTTGTTCTCAGCAGGGACATACAAAGATTTAAGCCTGGAAATCACAGGCGCTTAGACTTAGCACTGACAGAAGTGCATACCACTCTTATGGTATTTATTGTGCAAAACTAAAAATTAACACTGAAGACCCCTTTAACTCCGCTAACCTCTGAACTGAAAATGAAGATATATTTGTCTAAGTTTCAGCACAGAATCTTATATATAAAACCTGACCCAGTACTGCAAGTAGATAACCAGTCAGAAGCAATAATCTAGAAATTAAATCTACATAAGGAATCCTTCTTTGAACAGACATGCTCAGTGGAAAATTAACTGGTTAAATTAGCTATATATGTACATCAGATCAAAGCATTCAGAAACTGTCAAAAAACTGTCTTCTCTGTTTGTCCTCTTCTTAAAGATGTGTAATAAAAAGCATCTTATGTTAGTTCTTAAAATATTTAGCAAAAGTTAACTTAAAAGTAAAGTCCATATGCACAAAGATTATAGGAATCACACTTAGGTGATGCAAACAGAACTTTCTGGCAAATTAAGAATCCAGCTATTACAGTTAGTAATTGAGTACATTTAGCCTAAGGTTAAATTTTTGTACGCATTTTTTAAATTCTCAGCAATTTTTGAAACATTCATTTTCCTCCTTCACCCTGTCTCTCAAAACAGGTTCAAATTTAACTTTCAATCTAATAAAACCTGTCATTTAACTTCCTAATCTATCAGACTGGCTTTTGCTAGTGTATCCTCAAAAAGACTTAAGAATCTTCCACATGTAATAAGCAAAGTGCCGGTAAAAATGCTGCAGGAAAACTGCCAATGTATCTGTCTCAGTACATCAAATTGTCACCACTCACAGCATGTGGGAGAAAGAACCATTCTGAAGCTGAATATCGGTATGTATTGACTGAAACAGAACCAAATTTTCCAACAACTTGTAAAGCTTCTAAGTAGTGACCTAATAAGACTAATTTTATCACTGTAAAATGAGTTGAAACCATTTTAAGAAAGCAGCAAAGAAAGCTGTCTTATGACTTCTATCTGTAGTTCTTCTATTTGTGATATAAGCTCTTAAACTCCTATCACTTAAGAAAATAAAGTGAATAGTAATGTTTCATCCTAAAAAATAGTAAAATGCTAACAGTGTCAAACACCAAGGCCATACTATAGCAAACTTCCACACACACTTTGCATAACTACTGTCAATAGCACTAAAGGAGGCAGTTTCTAGAGTTGACCTAAGCTGGCATTTTACACACAGATGTTTGTTTTATTCTCAGCATGTACCTCATTTACTATAGCATTTTCCAGATCACTGGTCTCTTTTCTTAAAGTGACTTTCCAAACTACTTCTTGTAAGTTTTGTTCACTGTTTTCCTAGCAGGACACTACAACAGGTTTGTTGCCTTCTCATTAAAGAATTTTCATTCTTCATTTAACAACAACTTCCGCACTAATTGATTGCTGATACAGATTTGGCTTTGCTTGCTACAACTTGAATAAAAACTAAGGATGGACTGCAGAATGCAGAGAATTAAAATGAGCTACAGCAGTCAGACTCTGATTAGGCAGACTGAAACAATGAAGAATGCAGAGAATAATACATTAAAAAGAAAAAGCTAATCAAATGCAACCCCTTTCAAAGATGCTGTTTCTGTTTAGATTTAGGAGCTAGAATCAGGATCATGCTTAACATATCACGTACAGGACAACCACAGGAAACTAAGAGCAGTGAAACTGAAGTAGTATTTCCTTTCTTCAAAGGAGTTTTCAGATAAGAATCTTGTGAAGATAAGCAAATCATCACTACTGGATGAAGACCTAATGTTCTTTCATTATAAATTCCATTCCCCATAATCTAGACTATATTCTACATACAGAATTGCATGTTAAATAGAATTCAATGGACAGGTAAGTACATTTCACAGCATTCTGATATAGCAGCAAAGAAACACTCTGTTAGGAAATCTAAAAATAATTATTTAGTGTAATTAGCATAAAATATAACCATAGGGAATTTCTGATCTCTAATAATTCTATTTTTTTAGTAGAACAATATTTTTGTAAGGAGAATGTGCTGTGCTCTGTAAGGTCAAGAAGGAAACCAGAAATGTGAAAAGCTGAGCAAAAACTAGTGATATCTTCAGCACGTGAGGAGAACCAACTGGCTACCAGAGGAACCTAGCTAAAGCACATTAGTGATTTGACTTCATTAGAATGAAGAGAACTGGCAATTTAACAGGAACACTTTGTCAGTTCTGATTCAACATCACACTATGATAAAAGTGAAGGTCCATACTTTAAAAATCAGTATTCCAAGACATATGCAGATTCAGGCAAAAACAATTCCCCAGTCACTCCACTTATAATTTGTAAAGGGGTTTAACCCACAGACATGAAGACCAAAACCACTGTTCCCTCTTGAAAACAAATTAAGTGAAGCAAAGTTTTGAATCCCACTACTTGTTTTACAACTATGAAACAGATTCAAGGTTCTGGCTGCATACTGAGAAAGTTTTATTACGCTAAGCCTTGTCAAATGGATCATTAAGACCAAAACAAACCAGGAATTTTCATGGACAACTCCTCCCATGCAGGTGGCATTGCAATTATTTATGCTAAGCCTGGACTTGCCTAGATTACATCATTTTATGATTGAAGCCTTTCACAAAGAGTCTTAGAGTCTCTGTGTTTGCCCTAAGAATATTGCCTGGTGTGTACAGCCATGCTGTACACATGCCTGGTGTGCACATCTCCCATCTCTGATGGGAGACATCTGCACTGGGAACAGGGTGGGGAGAGGGGAGCCCCTGAACTAGGACCAAGTCTGTCCTTTGTATTTCTTGACCACAGGAAGATTTCAGTGCATGAACATTCCAAAAGAATAGAAAGCAATGTCACCCTATTTCTGACAAACCAGATGGCAATGTTAGCACTGGGCCTTTGCCCAGCTTTGTGTCAAACATAAGCCATAAAATTGAAACAGTGAATTAAATCATCAGTTTTGCTACTTGCACTCACTCATCCTTTATAAGCCTTCATTTTGTTCCATTCTCTAAATATTCTGTACTAATAAATAAAACTAGCCCAACTACTTACCTTGTAGCACCTGTATTTGTAAAGCACAACCAGGAGTATGGTCATGACAATGATAACGCTGATCATGATGGCTGCGTTGAGTATTGAATTCAGGGCTCTCTGTCCCACTGTCTCTGTCTCTTCTGTGAAAGGAGTGTAGATGCTACAACAACAAAAAGTCAACTGAAATGATGCTGAATGCACAGATGTTTCTGATATGTGAGGCCAACATCAAACAAAATTGCACTAATTTTTCAATTCAGAGCTCTAAAAGCAACATCTATTTTCTACTAAGACAAAACTTGAAAGGTGGAGTAGTATCATATTAGGCAAACTTGAATTCCTTAGAAGACTTGCCTTTGCTACATTCTTAGGTTACTGCTTTGTAAAGCAGACAAAGCCCACAACTGCCCACTGTTTGATATGGCTACTCCCATGCTGTGTGTTGTTGCCACTCTCCCATACCATCACTTCTGCGCTGGTCAGCGCAGCTGGAGTTTCACCAGTGTGCCACCTACAGATTCACCATGAAAGGCTCCCCAGTGATTTCAACAAAACAACGTGTGAGCTCAGCTCATGCCTAAAGAAGTACAACCTCCTGGGGCAACTACATCATTGTGGAGTGGGAAGGCGAGGCAGGGAGAAAACACTTATTATAAATAAAATCTCAAAAAAAAAATTATTTGATTAACAACTTCTAAAGTGAAAAAGAACTTTGTGCTTTATTGAAACATTTTATGACATGCTTATATTATACAAACATTTCAAAGCCAAACACGCTTTGAATCATTTTGTCTAAACGTTTTCAAAGTGGAACATTTAGACATCTCTAAGGTCCATTACAAGGCCCCTTAACATTCCATGATTTGCTGCAGTGTCGGACAGGCTCAGTGTTCTTCCCCTTTCTCTTAAATCAGCTTTCACTGAATTTGGGGGGTTTTCTGGCAAGATTAGCATTTTACCAAAATCCCCAAAAATTCTACACCAACATCTGCCAGGAAAGTTTCTGTAACTTCACCAGAAGTGAACTTCTGTAAGCTATGATCCCCTTGCATTTTAATTTCTTTATCAAACAGCATGGGCAAACCAGAACTCGGCACATATATTATTTCATTTAAACTAGGAGTTTTGTTCCTTTTCCAAAACTCTTGTATTCTAGCACAGTAAAGTGGAAAGGCTTTGGCTCAGGATTGAGTTTATTTTATAAATACCAGAGAGCATGATGAAGCATTAAAATGAGGATTAGGATTTGAATCAAGCAGTAACAACCAAGATATTATCTCCACTGATGATCAGACAAACAACAAATGTCAATAGCACCTCAAATATTAAGAGTCTGCTTTCTGGAAAGAATAAAACAAAACTGTCTTTGGGCTGGAGAAAGGGAAAAGGGAGGCAAGAGGAAGTTCACTGCTCAAATCAGACTCCAGAAGAAATGGAGTTAAAAGAAAATTATCTAAGTAAGTCCACTAAAAAGATAGGCCAAAAACTGATACATACAGTTGTCCATCCTTGCGTGTATAAAAGCTGACAGACTTGATAGTTGCAACAACGACCACCATGCAAAGCGTGACAGGTACAAACAACATAATCACATGTTTTGCCCCGTATTTCAGTGTTAGCTCTTCATCTTCTTCTTGATCTTGTTCCACCACTTGCTGAATGTTTTGTGGCTGCCCGTTAGTCTCAGACTCGGGATTGTCATTTCTTCTGCGCTCACTATTATCATGGCGACGTCTTTCACTGTTGTCATTCTGCAATACATAAAAACCAGTTTCCTCAGCAACTCTCCACAATCATATGCTTGTACATTAAGCTAAAGATGACCTTGAGGAGGAAATACGTAAGATAATATTTACTGCCAAGAATACTTGCTACAGCAGGAATTTAAACAGTAGTAATTAATTGCATCACGTAGTTATCAAAAGAATGAGAATGCAGGGTTATGTCAGAAATATTTACATTAAAAATACCAACAGTCAAAAGTAGGCTGGTTGCATCTAACAGCTTATGTCACCTTTCCTTTAAACAGAATTTCAAAAGCTGAATAAAGACAGCTTTTTCCCTTGGTTCAAACTACAGTTGGTACAAGCATACATGACAGTAGGATGCCTGTAACTTGACAAGAATTAATGGTACCTGTCCCTAAGAATAATGCCAAACAGACATTTATGATCCCCTCTCCATGAAAATCCCTAGAAAATGTCTACTTTCTTTACTATGTTACTCCCACTACAGTATACTAAGCAGAATATATATTAAAATGGAGTTTCATGAGGTATTGTGTTACCATGTTTTTAGTAAGAATGGCACAGAAATGGTGATCAAACTCAGGTAATTCTCAGTCTTTATACTGATAATTGATCCCAAACTTTTAGCACGATGAGTTAAGCATCCAGATTCTTTCTTCTTTCCCAAGGAAACTACTACCACATCCTTTCACTGACAGTGAAGAAATTGCATCACTCTTATCAACAAATATGAAAGTTTCCTACCCTTCCTAATACTGCTACATGAAACATCAAGGGTATAACTCAAACACAAAGAAAGCGGTAAACTTTCAATGGAAGCAAAAGCGCAAACTAGGAACATCACCTATGAGTAAATGATCAAGCCTGCACTCCTCACGGTGTCACACATCTTTTGAGCCCTCTTCAAGAAGCCCCATGAGCAGGGAGCATTCACCTTCTATGCATTGTGTGCACATACCGAGAACGCAACAAGAGAGTGAGCTATGCTTCACCTGTTCTGGACTACAAAAAACCAAAACCATTACCAGACACTACACAAGCACTAAAGTGCAACAGTTGACACAGACTACTCATTTTTTTAGTGTAGTACCATGTCCAAAGTCAGTGTTTTACTGTTCAAACTCAAGAGGTTTAATATAAGAGAGAAAACAAAGATTTTTGATTCCTTAAAAAATGAATCTCATTTCTTCATCCAGAACAGTTCTGGTTAAGTGCATTAAAGCAGCATTAGATTAAAATGTATGATAAACTAAAGGAAGATACTTTTGCAATACCTTTAAAATACCACTCAGTTGTCATGAAATTGATCTGGACGTAAGATAGGGCATTGAAAATAACCTAATGAATTTCTCAAGTATTCTGACTCAGGTAGTTTTTCCCTTAAAGATGCAATTTTAAAGTTTAATTACCTGTTCTCAGTAGCATTTCCAAACATAACTGCTGATCTCATTAATTCACTGCAGTTTTTCCATAAATCAGTAGTAATTTTGGAGACTCTTTATACAGAATTTTCCCAGCCCCACCCTCAGAAAAGAGAAGATGTTAAGTACACACTCAGGAACTCATAGTGGGGTTTTAAAAAACACTTAAGTGATTAAGGAGCACAAGTCCCTGGACTTTGAACTGCAAATACTGACACTGCTAAAACCCTGGTTGAAGCTTTACAACTTCCCCAACTCATGCAAAATTTGTTTTTACAAAACAGTACAAAGTAACAATATACCAAATGCTTTGCCTATTTCTTCCCTTTTTTGTGGTACCCTCAGGCAGGATCAAGCTCAGCAGGGTTTCAAAATCTGTCCTCTAAGAAAATCTGCTTCATTTTCCAAAAAGGAAATGGAATATAAAAGGAGAAAGAACTCTGAACTAAAATTGACTAAATTAAACAATTAAAACCAGGAGACAACCAGATTTTTAGAGTTAAAGTTTCAACCTTAGTCTGAATTTACTATCATTAACTTAAAATGTCCTGAAAAAGGTGTTTGGTTCAAAATTATTTCTTACTAAATGAAAGATTTATTATAAATCACTTGGCATTTTGTGTAAACAGACAGAAATGTAAATATAGGAGAATGCAAATAAAGAGATCATGCTTAATTAACCTGAAATGCTGGCTACAATTAAACCTCTTTCTATACAAATTTTAGACCAAATGTAACATTATTCACTTCGACAGTAAAATACTCCATTTCTCTCAGTCTACAAGACAACAATAAACTTAACCCTCTAAATAAACTGCCTAAGATAATCATAAGTAACACTGTGCTGGGGATGAACAGAGCCTTGGAACACTGCACAAGTAAAGCAGACCAAGTATTCACGTTTCTGCACTCTTGCTGAATGTGTCACTTTTTCTCTGCAGTAATCACAGTCTTGCATAAGCGAGCACTTACCCCATCTTTGGAACAGAAATATATGAAATAAATTAGAAATCTATAGCTTTGCAGAGCAAACACAAAATGAACCAAAGTAAAACCCTGATTAACTAGCACACCCCTACAAAAAACCTAAAAAAATCAAACATAAAGTGAAAAACTGAAGAAATTAGACCAATATATGTCATTTTACTCCCTTCACTAGTTAGGAACAAAAAGGCAATTAAAAAATGCCTTTACATACTAAAACACAGTGCATGAAAACCAGATCAGCATCAAGAGTTATACGAGTTATTCTCTCATTTGCAGTTAAAGCCAGAAAATAAGTTGTCCTTTTCAGGCTACTAAAGTGTAGCTAAACGTGACATGCGCGTGCCCCACTGCTTAAAAGAACAAAGTGCACTTATATCCTACCTGATCAGTATTAAACAGAGCAGAGGCCATGGACTCTTGCTGAAGTGGAAGCAAAGGAACAGACTCTTCACTTTCCTCAGACATAGTTAAAAGTGAAAATTCTGAAGCTAAAAAGTCAGTAACACCTGTTGTAACACCGTAAGCAAATGTAAGTTACGAACTACGCGCTTTCAGGAGAACAAACAATATCAAAAGCAAATGATAGTGGTTTTTTTCCCTATCAGGAAAATAGTTAATAGCAAACCCAGATCAATGCCCCTGAACCAAGAGATAAAAACCTAGCATATTTGATAAGAAGTTTTTAGTTATTAAATCCAGATTTATACATCAGGAGCAGACCACCATGCCTGACAGTGGGCATGGACTTCATCAGTTCTCACATTTACCACTGGTGTTTAAAGGTCATTATGCACCGGCAGATACTGAAGACTAGGCTGAACTCTTTGTGTATGACTGGAAGAAGAGATGGCAAATTACAGCACTTACTGATTTCACATGCTGACGGTTAGCCTCAGAAGCTAGTATACTTAAGCAGGAAAGGACTTTTGTACATATGTACAAAAACAAAGTAGATGTGTAAAGGGGAGAAAAATCATTACAACTCAGTAGCAAAACTACAGTTACTTAAACATGGAAAGAAAAAGCACAGGTAGCAGTTATTCAACAGTACATCTGTTAGTCAGAAGAAAATAGAACCCATTGCTGGTAAGGAGCATCACCAAGTTATCTGTAAGAATGGTGAGTCCACAGCTTATCACTGAGCTCTGCCTTTTTAATCTGGCGGAAGTATTCAATAAAAATTAACCTCTTATGTGTCCAAGAGGAAAAGAAACCTTTTACATTCCCTCTGAAGTAAAAGCAGAAAGGATGCAGTAGGAAAGTTCCCACTTTTGTTTTGATTTTTCAAATGTTTTATAAATTCTACTGATATAGCATGATGCTTATCTGGGGATTTTTCAAAATTCTATTTAAACTGCTGGATTGTATAGAAGAGTTGAAGCAGGGATCAGAACATTCTTTTGAATTACTGCCATGAACACGGCTACAACTGGCCCAGCCTCACAAGAGCATTTCTGTGTCACAAGGAAACCTGATATTCAAGGGCTAAAGCAGGAACAAAGAGTGTGACAAGTCTAAGAGCCTGATCACCACACCCAAGCAGATCATCTAAACCTGGTTTTACCAAAATACATAGTTTTAGCAACAAGTATGTGCTTAGGTCTTTCGAAGCAATTATATAAAACTTCACGGTTTGATTTCCCCCTCCCCCAAAACCTTGAGAACCACAAGAGCACCCTGACAATTATTCACAAGTAAGACAAGACAGAGCTGTTCTTCCGGCACAGGAACAGTCCTCCAGCAATAGCAACAACAAACTCAGGCTTCAAGCTCTACCTAGACTAAAATTAACTCTGTGACTGAGAAACCTGTGAACCATGCAGACCTTAGCCGGGCCAGATCAAGAGACTTCACCAAATCCTCTAAATGTCAGTGTTTGATACCAGAGTGTTCTACCCCATTTTTGAGGTATACTTCTTTGGCACTGCTTATCACCACAACAGTTCAGAAAGATAAAATTAATCCCAACAAACTATTACTCCCCATTTAACTGCTACCAGGTAAAAAAATTGTTTGTTACATACGGTGTTGCTGAGGTGGGTATCAGGGAAGTTTTCAGTCAGCTGCCCATGCTGAAACTGGGGTAAATGTGCAGACAGCTCTGTCATTGGGACAGTCCTCTGGAAATCACTTATTTCCACACAAAATGGACCTTTCCTCTTGAGATGCTGAAAGGAAAAAGATGTGTAAAAAGCCTTTGTTCTTAACATTATCAGGTTCTCCCTCCCCTCCCTACCCCAATTTTTGGAGTTCACATAGACCAAAGACAACCATTTTGTATCTAACCACGATACCAAACTGTATGACATCTACTAAGAGGTCATAATAGGGATTTTCCAGCACAAAAATAAGTGCCTCTAAGTGTTATCAAGTTAGTTCATCAACCACAGAAGTCAGTCAGCAACAAACTAACCATTTAAACAGTTCTCCATTCCTTCTTGTGCAATAAATAAGAAGCATTGCACACTTGCTCAGAGCACAACTTCCATGTTTTTATCTCAGCAGAGCACAATTGCTCCAAGTTGTTTGGTTTTGGATTGCTGATAAGTTTCAGGGTAATTTCAAGCAAGGATGACCGAGTTACATATGATTATTTAAAATCTAGACATATCCTTAATACTATAATGCTGTAAGAGTGACCTAGTGCTACACGAGACCGTGTTCCAGCTGAGCCTCGAGAACTAATGTGCATTCAGTTCCCCATATGTACCAGCTACATCTACATAAACATGCCACATGTATGTAACAGCTTTATACATTCTTCCATAAAAAAGCCAGATGCTAAAATTTTCCTATGCGAACATTACTAAACGCTACGCTCCATAACAAAGGAGGATAAAGCAATATAGAGGGAAGAGGAAGTTTGACCTAACTAAATCTCAAAAAACCCAGTGTAATTTTAAGAGACAATGAGCAGGCCTAGATAAATCAAAGGCTTGGTTACACAAAAAATAAATAATGAATAAACCTCAGGGGTAGAGTGCCAGTCCATCCCAAGTGGCTCTTGCTCCTACCTTGTGCCAATTCCAGCACTCATCAGTCCTCCTAACATAAGATTTTACTCACTAAAATGGAAGAAATCAAAGCCAGGAAAAGAAAACAAGAGTATTTTTCTGCTGTTTTAGTATATTCAGTTAATGTATTGAGGGATCTTGAAAAACACAACAGAGTACATCACAAAGCAAAGCCTTTTCGCAGCACTAAGACACAAGTGCTACAAGCCAGCATCTTACTTAAAGAGAGACTTAAGCCTATTTTCATAAACTTGAAGATGCAGAAGCTGTTTCGCTATTTACGAATAAATACATATCTAACAAGACTAGGGCATGATGCTTACTAACTTCAGCAGCTAACAGCATAGCTCACACTAAAGAGCCATTAAGAAGCAACACCAATTTAACAAGTCTAGTGGGAGCATGCAAACTGTTTGGAAAAAGAAAAACAATGTAGTATTCACCAGAATAGCTCCATTCACATTTACTATTACAAATAAAGCACATCCAATTTAAAATATAACTTAAATGTAAGATTAGATGAAAATAAATAAGAATTACACTGCCGTTTTAAAGTTTTGCTCTAATTCTTTGGTTGGGCTGCAGAATAAAAATGTTGTTTTAAGGCTGCTGTCGGTAGAAACTCTCAGTGAAAAGGCAACCACAGGGGAAAAAGTTGAGAATTTTAATCCAGATGTGGAATATCATAATGAGATTTTTCACAAAGCTGCATGTCAAAATTCTAATTAAATTACTAGAGAGAACACCAAAATGAAACACCAATCACAAAATCCTACTTACAGACCGTTAAAGAAACCACAAACTCACTAAACAATAAACTTCAGCTACTGAGGAGCAGAAACAATCGAAAGACAGTGAGGAGTAACTGACTGAAGAGTTGCACCAAAGTTTGAATGACAGATCTCAAAATTTATGGTTTGTTAAAACAATTTCTTTTGAAAACTCAAGAGCTCAAAAAATGGATTCAGGACATCTTCCCAAACAACTTTATATTTCTAAATAAATGAACACTGTTGCATTTGAAACGTAACTATGAATGAATGAAATCTAGAAATGAACTGTGCATAAACAGACACAAACTAAAGCTTTGCTCGTTTTACCTGAAAAGGGACTCACCAAAACACTTTTTTTCTAATGAAGCTGTTAATGTTAAAATAGCCTGTCTAAAAAAAGGTCTTCCTTGCTTCCTTTGGCCTTCCTAGGTCAGAACAACAGGAGTTAAAACTGTCGTTGCCGTGAGCTTATATTTAGCAAAAAAAACCCAGAGGTAAAGTGCAAGTAGGCTCCTCTTAGAAGAGAAAGGAAAGCAAGTATCGATCAGACACAACCGCGGCGCGGTTAACCCCTGCTTTCTCCCTCCAGTGAGCAGCAAGAACCAGCTGCCATCGCTTTGGGGGTCACCCTGGCCGCCCCGCGGAGCCCGCCTGGAGCCCGCCCTCAGCCCTGCCCCGGGCCGGAGCAGCCTCGCCACAGCCGAGGCGCTGGGGTCCCAGCCTATGGGAGGCCTCCGCGGCGATGCGGGTGCGTGTCAGGCCCCAGCCCGACCCCACTCGCTGTCACCAGCTGCCCAGGCCCGGCGCAGCCCCACCGACCCCAGCCCCGCTCTGAGCGGCCGGGGGAGCGGGCAGGGACCCTCCCCGGCCCGTGGGCGTGTGCCGCAGGGCTCGCTCCGACACCGGGCCAGGCCCGCCCCCGGGTAGCGCAGCGCGCCCGGCCCGCCCCCGCCGCCCTG